>JAOBSW010000787.1:0-64719 GCA_026214975.1 Gentiana macrophylla | reverse complement strand
TTGGGATCCTGCTCCTGTTAATCCTGTAAACTTTGAGATGTTGAAGAAGCCTCCGTCCTCCGAGCAAGGCGACGAGTTTATCAGCACCCCGCCTACTCCTCATGCTCTCTAGATTTCTTGGATTTTTCTGCGAGCCCCTTGAAAATTTGATTTGTAACTTTGACTATTTGCTTTTGTGATTTGACTGAATCTTGAGTTGTAATATCTTGACAATTTACTTTCTGTATTTTTCAATTTATAAAACTTGGCTTTTCCTGTCCCTGATTCGATCTGGCGGCCTTTCGCGAGGCTGTGACAGGTTATTTTATTTTACGTGTCTTTGTCCTCTTGATTAAATGCGAGGTTGTTCAATAATTTGGCGGCGTCAAGCGATCATGAAACGTCGTCGTCTCATTCTAACCATAGTCGCTATGCGGCGCTAATTTCAAAGTTTCAAATGTCCTATTGAGGCGGTGCTTTTGCGAAAAACAGAGCCTCTCGAGGCGACCTTTGGCTATCATTAAAGCGAGTTATGACCCTAATGACTAGGCGTCGATTATAATCGTAGCCATAAATTTCGATCTCTTCATGGTGCAGCGCTCATGTTGCCTTGGTTTTAGGCGGTTGCATATCGGCCCTAGGATCCGATTAATCCCAACCATTGATTATGTCCTTCTTTGGTATAAAGGGGGTTACTTTGGGACTCACTCTACCTCTTGCTTCATCACGAATTTGCTTTCTTTCTTCCTCGATCGTTCATTATCCTCTTTACCGTTTATCCCCAACTCTATGTCTCATCCAGAAAGCGGCCGGGTTCGGATATTCAAAGCTCGTCCCATCCGGGATGTTTCCCTTTCACCACTTTGCCTCCCCGTAGCCAAGGATTATTTACGGGATTATTTTAAGTGGCGTGATATTATGAGGGAGAGGGCTTAAATGAACAACGAATAGAAGACGGCTCCATGCTGCTGTTCGGCTTTACGGGTGGTGGGAATTTATTGTTTGAGCCTCTCAGGAGCGGTTAATGTTACCATGATACGGGAATTTTATTCCGTGTTATGCGAGGTAGCCTCTGGCGGGAGCGAGTGGCGACATTTCTCTCGGGGTGTGTCCCGTTATCTTTACTCGGAGAGAATTAACCAAGTTTTAGCATACCCGCTATAAATCCCTCCTCCCATTATGAGATCGCCTGGGACCTTGCGGATGAGGAAAATAGGCGGGATTCGTCTAGGTATTGCAATGTGCGAAATGTTCCCGAGAATCGGCGGGTTTGGTCTTTAGGAGGATTGCGTCCGACCTCTCTCGCGGCGACCGTGAGTGGAAGAAGTTTATAAATTCCCGCTCTTTATCTTTGCCGATCTTTGATGTTGTTAGCGAGCGAAGCGCTCCTTCACTGCGCCCATTCGCGACCATCAGTGGATATAGGCGGGGAGTGTTGATCCATCGCGAGGCACTAAGATATGCGTGCTCGGTGGGTCAAGATTGCCGAGTGCTCGGTCGCCGCATGCCTTTCGCGTCGATAACCAAATTATGCGATGGCGCCAGGGTTCCCTTCCATACTCTCGACCGATATGTTTGAAAAAACTTATCCGGTGGAGCCCTTTGCTGAGCGTGGTGTCGTTTTGGACCTCCACACATGTGATCGGAGGAAGATAACCATCCTGCAGATTGATGGAAGTTTGCCTGTGCTCGATCGATATGTTTGAAAAAACTTCTCATATATATATATATATATATATATATATATATATATATATATATATATATATATTTTTTTTTTTTTGACGATGCGAAAAGACAAGGATGTAAATACAATTTGGAAGAAACGACTTTATTTGAATTGGCTTGTTACATATAGTATTTTTTCAGTTATGTCTGCATGCCATGGCCTATTATACTCAAGGCCCTCCTTGTCACTTAGCATGTACGTCCCTTTTTGATAACTCGCGAAATCCGTGAGGGCCTCCCGATTTTCCGATAGCTTTCCTTTTTTAAACCGTGGCCCGTGGCTTGTCTTTTTGTAAACGTAATCCCGGACGGCGTGATGATTTGAATCGTTTGTCGTGATGACGCTTTGCACTTTGTTTATAATTGACTAGGCGATTGTATGCATGGATGCGCCGTTCCTCTACTAGATCAAGCTCGAGTTCTGGCGCGCCGTATTATTGACCTTCTTTAAAAAAACGACCCTGGGCTTGGTAAGGCCATTTCCACGAGCGCCATAGCCTCGAGATCCATATGTTAAAGCAAAGGAGTTTCCTCATTGTGATTTTTTCGCGACGTCCTGAGTGCCCATAGAGCATTTGGAAGGTGATCCGGCCGGTGGCACCTTTCTCACCCAGGCTCTTTTTAACACACTTAGGACTGTTTGTTGGCATTTTACTTGCCCATTTCCTTCGCGGGTAGCACACGGATGATTGCCAATGTTTAACATTGTTCTCTTCACAAAATCACAGCCGAATTCGTCTCACGAATTGAGGTCCGTGATCGGAAACCATCACTCTCGGAACACCAAATCTTGTCCATATTTGATCGAGCAAAAGTATGTTATGTCCCGGTATTGGTTTTTACCAAGGCCTTAGCCTCGACCCATTTAGTAAAATAATCCACCGCGACGACCACGTATTCGCAACTGGCGACCATCTTCAAAGGTCCGATGAGGTCGATCGCCCACATGTCGAAAGGCCAGGCGACTACCACTATGCTTTGTTCGACCGAGGGTAGCCTGGGGATATTTGCGAACTTACGGCAAGTATCACATGCTTGGGTATAAGACTTGGCGTCTTCTCGCTAATTTCGACCAATAATATCCGGCTAAGTACCTTCGTGCTAGTGTTCGATTGGAGGGATGGCGCGCGACATTCCTCATGTAGTTCTGTTAGAATTCCCGTTACCTCCTCAATCGTGCGCACCGCGAAGAAGGGTTTCGAGAATGAATGACGGTAAAGCACATCGTCCCATGATCATATATCTTGCGGCCCTTTTTACTAAGGCCTTAGCTTTGCAGGATCATTTGGAAGCTCCCCAACTCAATATAAGACTTCATGATGTCGACCCAACAAGTGTTCTTGGGTTGGAAATCCATGATCTCGACACAGGAGATGGCGGGCTCCGATAGGTGTTCGACCATGATCTTTGAGATCGCACGCGCCAGCGTCTTATTTGGTTAATTTGGATAAGTAGTCCGCCTCTATGATTGTCCTCTCGAGGATGTTTTTGAATTGACAATATCTGAAGTCTTTCTGAGTCTTTTGACGAGGTTAATATACCTCTGTAAAATTTCGCAATGAATGCCAAAGGACCCATTGATTTGATTTACCACCAACTGTGAATCGCAAAATACTTGTATATTTTCGACTTTCATGGCTTTGGCGAGTTTCAACCCAGCAATGACGGCCTCGTATTCTGCCTGGTTATTAGAGGCGGTGAAATCGAATCTCAGAGCCTGCTCAATTTCTTCTGATGTGCCCGGCTCTAACAGGATTATTCCCGCGCCACACCCTTTGTGATTAGCGGCGCCATCGACGTAGAGCTGCCAACAGTGACTTGGCCTTACAGGCTCGTCCTCTGTGGTGTCCTTATCCTGGTCGCATTCGGAGCAGACCTGCTCTTTCACTTCTTCGTTGAAGCTTGTTTCTGCTATGAAATCTGGGAGAGCCTGGGCTTTTATAGCCTTCCGAGGCTCATATCGGATATCGAATTCAGTAAGCTCGATGGCCCATCTGGAGCGATCGACCGGACAGTCTGGTTTGTGAAGAACTCACTCTTAGCGATGCATTTGATAAGACTACGATGGTGTGCGATGAAAAGTAAGCCCTTAATTTGCGGGCAATTATAACAACACAATAAGCCAACTTTTCTATATTAAAATAACGACTTTCAACGGGGCTTAGAGCTTTGGAAACATAAAAAAGCGGCTTCGAGAGCCTTCCTCCTCTTTTACAAGTCTTTGCGGCTATGGCCCTATCTCGAGGTGCCAAATACAAAACAAAATATCCCAGCCTCGGGTTTTAGTTAACAACGGCGGTCTTGACAAGTATTCTTTGAGGTCTTTAAATGCACCTGGAGCATTCCGCCGTCCAAGAGAAGGTACCCTACCTCTTTCGTATTTTGAAGAAAGCGCGGACTTCTTCTGCGGATTTCGAGACAAACCTACCCAGAGCTGTGATTCGCCGTTAAGCATTGTACTTCCTTATCTTGGTGGGCTCGCTCATATTGACCAGGCCTCGATTTTCTCTAAGATTTGCCTCGATCCCTTTGACTTACCATAAAGCCTTAAATTTTCCCGCTGGACCCCAAAAGTACATTTCGTAGGGTTTAGTTTCATTGAGTGGCCCTTTACATTGGCGAAGGTTTCGCGAAGGTCCACCAGGTGACCCTGGCGACTTGACTTTACGACCATATCATCGATATAGGCCTCCATGTTCTGCTTTATTTGTGTCTTTGGCTTCGGTTTACCATTCTCTGATATGTCGAACCTGCGTTCTTTAGGCCGAAAGGCATCATCTCATAGTAATAGAGTCCACCTGCGGCCCTGAAGGCCGTCATTTCCTTGTCTTCATCTGCCATTTTGACCTGGTGATAACCGGAATATCGTCGAAAACTTCGGTGTCTCGAATCCGCGATCCGTCGACCATTTTGTCAATCCGGGGCAGCGCATAAGGGTCTTTGGGGCAAGCTTTGTTCAAGTCTGTGAAGTCGACACACATCCGCCACTTGCCGTTGTGTTTCTTTACCATCACTACGTTTGCCAGCCATGTGGGATATTGGAGCTCCTTGATAATGCCTGCTGCTAGAAGTTTTTTGACTTCGCCTTTTATTGCAATCTCTTTTTCCAGAGAGAACTGGCGTGCTCTTTGCTGTATTGGTCTGAAGTTGGGGTCGGCATTTAGATAGTGTAAAGCGACCTCTGACCCAACGCCCCTCATATCTGTTACTTCCCATGCAAAGGCGCTCAAGTTGGCTTTTAGAAGCCCGATCAATTCTTCCCTCTCTTCCTCGGTGGTCCTCGATCCTATTTTTATTTTTTGATCGGGATACTTGTCGTTTATTATAACCTCGATCAACTCGTCCTCGGCAGTGAAGTCGGGCTCGTCACGAACTTGCAATGTTTCCACCTCTACTGCCTTTTCCGGGATTTCTTTCATCATAGCAATCTGATCCGTAGCCGTGTTAAAACCATCCAGTCGGGGTCGCTTAGAATCGACCCTGTTTTTGGTCATATAGTCGAGAAAAGCTCCAGTCGGCGGATGGCGACCCCAACTTCTTCCCTACGTGAAATTTGACCCGTTGGTGAGGGAACGGACGCCACCATTTGAAATTTTTTCATGGTGGGATCCCCAAGATAATGTTGTAGTATGAGGAAGATCAATAACTAAAAATGTGATTATCTCGATTCTGCATGGCTCATAGTCGCCCAAAGTGACGTTGAGGTCGACCGTTCCTTGACCCGCGCGGTGTCGTTGGTAAAGCCCTCGAGCACCCGAGGTAAGGTTTCAACTTAGCTTCTCCAAATCCGATCTGCTTTTTAAGCGATCGAAATAGATGACGTCGCGACCACCCCTGTGTCGATCATCGCTCTCTGCCGACTCCATGTTTGTCGTTTATTCCGATTTTGAGAACAAGGGGCACCTCCGTGGGGCCTCGCCAGGCCAATTCGCTTTTAGTGAACATGATTCCTTCTCGTTTTCCCCGATACCACCTTTTTTCAAAGCCGCGCGCATTGATCCGGTGTATCGAGATTTCACCGATCATTCTTTGGGGATATCCCCATGGATAACTTGGACCTCTTTACGATGAGGCAGGGGAGCGACCTTGATGAGTACCGATATTCCCGTCTCGCTTATACTTAGTCGCCGGTCCTCGCGGATTAACCTTTCTATTTCTCGTCTTAACGTAAAACATTCATCTGTGATGTGACCATGATCCTTGTGATAGTCACAGTACTTGGACTTGTCGGGATCGCCCCTCATAGGTTTGGGCTTGTCAAAGTGTTCGCGGATTTCAACAATATTTGAGACGCTTTGGTGTTGAGCGGGGTAAAATTGTCTCGCCGAATTTATAAGGCTTTTTACCTCGCGTTAGTGATTAGCCTCTCGCCTTTTCCTTCTTTTTCTCCTCGATCGCTCTCTTTTTATGAAGGATGCTCGCTTTTGGCTTTGCCACGCCTAAGGACGGCGCTTGCCGACTCCCATCATTCGAGCCCTTTCAACATTTCCACGAGACCCGCTTTGGGGCCGTAGGTTGAACTCGATTTTCATTGGACCACTTGGCGATCCTCAGCGAAACACATGTGACAACCGCATCATCCGAATGTTTCTTGTCGATCGTATATTCCGATGAAACGTTCGTAATAATCTTTTCGGATTCATGTCCTCCCATGCGAACTTCGTGCAGTCCTCTATAGTTTTCTTTGGCCTACTCGCGATTCAAATTCTCGGCGAATTTCTCGGAGAGATCCTCCCACCTTTTCACTCGAGCCACGGGAAGTCCCGTATCCAAGAGGCGCGCCCTATCCTCATGCTTCCGACTAAAGCGATGCACGGCGGATTTATTTTGGGTCGCCAGGGTGATCGCGACCTTGAAAGCGGTGAGCGATCGTTTGGGCAAGAATTTCCATTGTAGTAATTATAGTGGGTAGCTAACCTTTTCGTGACTGGCAGGCAATGTTTCTGTAATTCTCTTGGCGAGTACGTCAATTCCTGAGATCGGGCCGGCCCTCTCGGCTGGCCTCGACTTTTTCAATTCGGCGAGCTCATTTTTCATTATTTCCATTTGCTCTGCCAAGACGGGGTCAAAATCGGGCCGCGATAAAGGCACGTGTTTTCGTCTTTTCCGGCCTGCGCTCTGACTCCCGGCAGTCTTGCGACTCTTCCTGACGAGCTCTTTTCTCACGTATGATTATGCGGGCGTCCGGTGGGTCCCTATCTTGAAGGGGAAATCTCTATTCGGGAAGGCTGAGACGACTTGGGGCCGAGGCCTTGTCCTTCTCACCCAACCTTTTGAAGGCCGAACCTTTTTCGTGAGACTTTTCCCTCTGATGTTTGCGATCTGGGAGAACCGAGGTCTGCACAACGTCCTTTCTAGGTCCTTTGCGACCTGATGAACGCACGCTTTCCTCTATCTCGATCCCGCGAGTCTGGCTTTGCCGACCTCTATTCACAGCCGCAGGAGCGATTTCATTCTAGGAGGATTGGGGTCGTACCGACATTGAAGTTTGGCCCTAGCCACTGTGGCGGGAATTAGCTAGAGTACATAGTTTCCGCGATACCTCGCGTATTCCCTTTTTCCACAACCTCCGGATCCTCACGGAGATCTGGCTCTGCCTGGGAGTTGACCTCTGGCTTTGTCGCGATCGAGATGATCCTCTGATTTTCCTATCCAAAGCCACTCGACCTCTCTTGACTTAGCCTTCGATTTATCAAATTTCGGGCATCGCTGGGGGCCAAAACTCCCCTTTGTGATCCTTCCCCACCCGCTTGCGTAATCTCTTGTGTCTCTATCGCGACATCGGCTTGTACATGTGTTTGTACAACGCCTCTCGCAGGAGTTTGGGGGTCCAGTTGTCCTTTGCTTCCCGCCATAGGTTGACTATTTGTGATTAGATTTCGCCTTGGGTCGGACTTCCTGGTAACCTGATGTGCTCTTTAGATGATGGAGTCGGTCAGATGGACCGCTGTTTTCGGATTGTGTAGTTTTTATGAACTGATGAAGCTTTTTGTTCCCGGTAACGGAGCCAACTGAAGATGTATAAATCGTCACAGGTGTCCTTGCGGTGTAGGGATGGTGGATATCTGGTTGTATTTAAGGTGTGGTGTTATTCCGGCGGGTGGTGGTATGGAGGGGTGAGAATGGAGAGAGCTTTGGCTTACAAGTATAGTGTGTATTCCATCTATTTCACATATCTTTCTAGTTTACAATGACCATCCCTTTTATAGAGGTGGGTAACTTAGGGCATAAGTAATCTATTAGATATTTTACTAATAGCTAGGTTTAACTTAGATGCTAAGCAAGATGAAATATCTAATATACAAGTGGGGAAAAGATCTGGATCAATCGGCGGCCATCTATCCGAGGTCGCAAGGAGTAAGCCTTTTCCGGCCTCGCCCCCTTGGCGACCCCTCTTGACCTGCCTGGATGAGATTCACGGGATCTGCTGCACTTGCCTGGGACCGCAAATGCTTTGGTCGCGGCGAGGTGAGACACAGTGGCCGCCCCTTTTGCGATCTCTCTTGTCATTCTGGAGGGTGGCCGCAGTGGGTTGTTTCTCACTGTTGAGGTGGTGGAATTATTTATACCCATCATCGACATGTTCCATTTTTAGTTTAAAGATTATGCTTTAAATGTGATTCGAATAATGTTTTATGTTAAACTGTATGAAATTAAGCATGATTATGTGTTGTCGGATATCCATTAAAATGTTGTTTTCATTACGTTATTCTATTTTCTAACGACTGGTTTGTAAATTGTTTATGCATTTTGGCTATGAGTAGTGGAGATATGATGGGTGTTTGGTGTTGTTATGGACTTTGGATGCTCTAGTAGGTCAGTATGGACTTTACATAAAATCCATGTGCTTTATGGGCTTCTACGTGCTTATAGTGGCGATCTTGTGATGTACTGAGTTGAGTACCACAGGTTAAGTCCCGTGTCGGAGGTATAACTAGTTGTGCTAACCATGTCGTTTTTTAGTCCCGTGGGTTGTAAGTCCAATGATTGGAGGTATGAGTAGTCATATTAGCCGTGTTGCATCCAGCCCCTATGCTAAGTAAGTTACACGACAAACACGACGCGAACATGCTATGGTCAGCTGACAAGTAAAGTATGGTTCGGTAGTAGCTTACGTAAGTTTGATCAGCAGGCTAAATATAGTAACTAAGTATTTAATGCAACCAACTTCATAAAAAGTATTTAACGCAACGAACAAGTACGCGCATGATGAACGAACGTAGTTGATAGACATGTTTTCTATGAATTGTTCAACGTGGTTTTTAAAGTGAAATTCTTTATTCTTCAAGTGATGTTTTCATAAAAATGTTTATGTATTTTTCAAGTTATGCTTTCAATTGTTTTGTGAATTGATGAAGTTGATTCATGTCATTTCCCTCGACATACGAAAAATATGAATATCTCTTTTGATTTTCTTTCTCCTTAATGAGTTTGTGCACATGCCCACTCCTTTATTTGGAATAAGAAGATATGCAGGTTAAAGACGAGCTGGAAGATGAGCATAGAGAGCAAACTTTGAATTGAGCCATGGAGTTCTTTATGTTTCAACAATTTATTTTTTGGTTATGTTGAGTTGTAACCAATGCCAATACTTATTTATGATTTAGTTTGACAACAGATTGAGTTTGTTAATGGAAGACCTTAAGGGTTAGTTTCTCGAGTCTCTTTCTTCTCTCCTTTCTTCCACACTTTCTGATATGACATGCGACTTATGTGACATTTAGGATTCTCTCTAAATGTCGTGCCGAACGTTTCATGTTTGGATAAAGACTCGGTATCCGACACATGTTCATTACTATTACTTTTCCGGGCACCATGCCTAACACCATTGACCACACTGAAAAAAATCTACGTTTTATTAATAGAAAAATACTTTGACATCATGAAAGAATACTTTGAATTTTTTTCTAGATAACGCAAAACTATTTTCGAATTGACTTGACCGTCGAATGAACTTTTCGATAAACACCCGGTCCTGTACACGTTTGTTTCTTTCCCTACCACATAAATTTTGTGTGTGTTTCTTTTAGAATGCCACCTATAACATTTCATAACGTTACGAAGAATCAACCACACTTCGTTGAAGTCTCTTCAAATTCAACTTCGTTAAACAAGGGGCGATAGAGCATTTGGCCTTACCAAACAATTTATTGGTTATTAATTAAGAAATATTAAATGCCACATTTGATTGATGATCTATGAAAACATACTCAAAGGAAAGGGGCTAATACCAACAGATGTTGGTCAGAATGGAAGAGACTCTAGTTGATTAAGCGAGGTTTGAACTCAAAGCTCTTATGTATGCCATGGCCTTGTTAGGAGAAATCATCAACTTTAATGTTTGACAATACTTTAAATGATTAGTCTCGCAAATTATGCAGGATACGAGATTCCTTGAAAAAAAAAGTCGCGGGTTAGAAGAATGAAATAAGATACAAAATAGGAAAAAAGCGAAAAAAAAGATAGTGGTTGAGAAGGACATGCACGTTATTACACGTATTACAACCACATGTAGTAACATATGTAGTAACATGCGCGTTTTTGTCCTTCTCAACCACTATCTTTTTTTCTTGTCATTTTTTTTCATTTTAGATTAAAAACAGTCCTTAACAACCTTTAAAAAAAAAAAAAATAAATAAATAAATATATATATATATAATAAAAAAAAGAAAAAAGGCATTAATATTTCCTAAAATGAAAAACAGGAAAAGAAAGGACTAATACGAGAATAACTTTCGTCACGAAATCGGTCCTCATATTCTTGACCGTAACCCGTCATAGCATAATTTCAACTTGAAGACACCTTAATAAGCCAATGAAATTCTTGACAAACACGAACAAAATGCTAGAGAGAGCTCTGTCGATTCCGGCGAGGAGGACAGGTCAAGTTAACGAGGGACTGGAAGAAGATGAAGAGTCCGGAGGCGACGAATCCAAGACCCGGAAGCATGTATCGATGCGGCTCCATCATGACTTGATCCGTTCCGGTTATCTGTGGCCAACACTCATTGCTGGATTTGTCGTCGTTATAGTGTGTTCGATTGTGATCCATACGCGTGATTTGGTCTGCATTTCTTCTTCTTCTGCTAATCAGGTTTCTCGATTGCGCTTCTTCGGCTTCAATAACCTCGAGACTGATTTTGAATCCCTCGGTGTCCCATGGTGTAAGCCTCTGTTTTTTTTTTTTTTTAAAATGATAGTTCTCTGAAAGAATCTCGCTTTGCTGAATGTCAGCTTATGCAATTTGTTTACTCAGATCTGTGTGCTTTCCTCATTTTCAAACATTTAATTCTGGATATTTTACGAATTTCACTGTGCTTAGTTTAGAATGATGACTTGGCAACTGTGTTTTGGATTGACTTAGTGTTAGAATTTTTAGCACCAGCTAACCACATGTTAAAGAATTTTTACGATTTTTGTTAGCAAAAATTATGGAATTCTTTCTTATTGGTGAGTATATGGTAAGGATTGTCATTGAACTGGATCAGGGATACACATTGTCTTTTTCTTCTACATGACATTGTTTCACCGCTCCTTGCACTGCACTTTCTTTACCACAGGCTCACTCTCTTATAAGGGAATTAAGTTGGCTCTAGGAATGGACTTTCTAGTGTGGGATCAAGAGATGAAGAAGAGCCTCCACACTTATGTTGTGATATGCATATTATTATCTTAAGATTAAAAGTGGTTTCCTATCAAGAGATGATAGGACAGACAATTCTCTTCTCCAGTTTTTGTAGCCAGACATCTTTGAAAAGTACCAATGTTTAGGAAAGAATGAGTAACATAAAGACTGTGGAGGAAATGAATGACAAGAGAGGGAGTAATGTTACTACCAAATACCAATAGTACATAATCCTTTAGAATAATATAAACCTATGGTATTAAGTTGGTATCTTTAACATTTCTATCTTTGGGAAGTTTTATCAGTGAAAAGGATCGAAGTGGAAATTCATGTTAATCGTGGGTACTTGACTTGTCAAACATTTTATGGAGCAAGTTGGTGACTTGTAGTCATGAAAGAATAGATGGACATGTGATGCTCTAAGGATTAGTTGAAGTTTGTTCAAACCCACTACATAAGCTGATGAGTTTTTTGGAAAGACTTCCAACAATGACATAGATACATGAATGTCAACTCTTTAGTGCTACTTTGATGGCTGTTACATGACAGTGTACGCTTGTTTAGTGCTGTAGATGTCATTATTTTTTACCTTTTATCTTGAAATTTTGCTTTGTTCTCAGCCATTTCTGGGATAACTGGTGGCACATATATTATATTCCAAGTCTCCAGTTCATGTCTTATTATCAGTAAGCTTTGAGTTAAGCATAAAATCCTAGCTGTTTATTGTCTATCCTTGTCAAAAGGCAGATCGAAACAAGGAAAATATGTAGAGTGGACAACTAAAGATTTGATCAAAGGCCTGGAAGAATTTGTGCCTATATATGAAACGCGACCAATCAAGAATAACATGAATGGGATGGGCTTTGACCACAGCTTCGGTCTTTGGTTTATCACTCGATGGCTGAGGCCAGAATTAATGATTGAGAGTGGAGCCTTTAAGGGACATTCTACTTGGGTATTAAGGCAGGCAATGCCTGATGTACCGATTATATCGTTGACACCTCGGCATCCTGCAAAGTACCTGATTAAGGGACCTGCTTATGTGGATGCGAATTGCACTTATTTTGCTGGGAAGGACTTTGTAGATTTTGGGAGTGTTGATTGGGGGCTTGTCATGAAGAAACGTGGAATTAAAGATCTAAGTCAGGTTCTTGTCTTCTTTGATGATCATCAGAGTGAACTCAAGAGGTAATCCTGATTTTAAGGATTTTCTTTTTTGGTTCTTTCCTATCCCTGCCACTCACATGGTATATTTGAATTGCATTTCCCAACTTTTCTACTCTTTTTTTATTTCACTCTATGTAGGTTAAAGCAGGCGCTGAAGGCTGGCTTCAAGCATCTTGTATTTGAGGATAATTATGACACTGGAACTGGTGACCACTATTCCTTGAGGCAAATATGTGATCAGTACTATATAAGAGGTGGGTTGTCTTTTTTGGTACCCATATTGATTGATGATTGATCAAAGTAAATTAAGAATTACTCTTTCTGTAAACTGGTTAGTCTGAAGCAATAGAAGTCACTTTTGTTAAGCTCTAATAGATTCGAGAGCTAAATAACCGCCAATCAAACAAGCAGAGAATTTAGGGAAAAGGAGGAAAAAGAACTTTTATTAACAACAA
Source organism: Gentiana macrophylla (assembly GCA_026214975.1). Taxonomy (NCBI): domain Eukaryota; kingdom Viridiplantae; phylum Streptophyta; class Magnoliopsida; order Gentianales; family Gentianaceae; genus Gentiana; species Gentiana macrophylla. The sequence continues at coordinate 51,765 of JAOBSW010000787.1, read as the reverse complement.
GACTAACTATTAAATTCTTAGCTCAATCCTTTTATATAGTAGTTGCACTACTTGGTTCAATTAGAAACATGCGGGAACGACAGTTACTAGCCTGTTGTACTAGGGACGTCACCAAACAGTTGGGTGACGTCTGCTAATTACCATATGAGTTAGGCAGGTTCCCAACAATTTTCCATTCTTTTCCATGTGATTCCTATTCTTTGGTTTCTTGATTCCTATTAAAGTTCCATTTTTTTCTCTCATCAAATACTATATGATGCACAGATACTTCTGTTTGGTTGCGTGTCCCGCATCCGTATTTATAATCTGATCCTTACAGTTTTATTATGTACAATTTTGTCCCTATACTTTGAATATTTGTGCATGTCCCATCCGTACCCATATCCTATATTTTTCGAAATCCCGCATCCGTGTATCCTGACCTGTGCAACCTATCAACTTTGAAGCCGCTTGCAATTGCAGTTGTTTTTCTTTTCTTAATACTTCTGCTTTTTCCAATGTTCCTACATAGGCAGTGAGATTTTGTACCTTTCATGTGGTTACTATTCATGATCTCTTTCTGGAACAAGCATATCTGCTGTGCTGCATTTCATTCACAACGTCAATAAGTCTTATTTTCTGAGGAGTATCACTGTTCTATTTGTTTCAGGATTTTTCTAAAAATGCTTATATCTTCATGATATCTTTTGCAGCTGCTTTTTAAATTTATTGTTTTGTTTTTATTTAAGCAGAAAGACTTGAGTTGTGTCAGGGCTTCATTTTGGCTATTTGTTTCAGGATTTTTCTAAAAATGCTTATGTCTTCATGATATCTTTTGCAGCTGCTTTTTTAAATTTATTGTTTTGTTTTTATTTAAGCAGAAAGACTTGAGTTGTGTCAGGGCTTCATTTTGGCTGCCTTCTTTGTATGGTGGTTCTTTCACATTTCATACTAGCTATGTCAGGACTTGATGAAGATTTCTTGTCCAAATAGAAATCAACATTTACGACCACATTGTAGCATTAAAATAGCGTGGACATAAACACAATTACTCGTGCATTTCACTTACCTTCCAATTATTCCCCCCTCTCACGTTCCTTAGAGAAAGGCTCATCAGCTGAACAGTTTCCCTGCTGAACGTAATTAGGAGACAGACATTTGGTAAAAAGAAAAGGGGAACAAACACATTTTTACTTTAATTGTATGCATTTGAGAACTGTTCGTGACGACGAGTCAAGTGTACTAATGTGCATTTGAGTGTTATTCGAACTGTTTGTTCATGTTAAGTTATCTTGATTGTTGCACTATAAGTGCAAAAACATGTACTGTTGACAGCTGGGCTAGTGTGATAAGCATAGAAAACGTAATACTAAAATGTTTTCAGGAGGTGGACATAGCTGCTACAAAGACAGCGATGAAGCAAGGATAAGATATAGACGGAAGAAATTTTGGGAGAAGGCTGTGGATGTAGATGAACTATGTGGACCAGGTGATGCTTGGTGGGGTGTAAGAGGCGAAATGCGCGATGAATTTAATCACAGCAACAAGGCAATAACGTATGCAGAGCATTTTCAAAACAGCAGATTTGTAGAGTCAATACTGGATGTTTATTGGGAGCTCCCACCAGTAGCTGGTCCTTCACTTACACATCAAACCAGGTACGATCCGGCTCGCGCAACGCCTCCTATTGTCGAGGATGGAAAATATGGTTTATTTCGTAGGCTTGGACTGTCAGGACTTGAGACTTCTGTATTCAATGGATATACTCAAATGGTATACCTCCAGATATCTAAAAACAACTTGTAGTGTTTTGACAAACTGTTTTCAAGAATGCCTTTTCTTGTGGATTTCTCGTAACGTGGTGGTAGTGAATACTGGGAAAGGTGCAGTAACAGAGCTACAAAAGTTGTCACCACGTTATTAGAGGTCATTGGTTTGAAGTAATGTTGTGTACAGAAGGCCTAAATAGCCTGACGGTTCTTGGGATTTTTCTCAAACGAAATGTTTTCATGCTTCTAATTGCCTTGGTCTGTAGAGCACACTTTGAATAGCAAAGTTTGCTCTGGAATTTGATTCTAACATGGCAGATTTCTAGTCTTTTATTTTCGTTTGTTCTTTTACCAACAAAGGGTGTACAATCCCGCTTCAGAACCGATTGGCAGTTTTTTATAATGCATTTTTATAAATGTTATGTAATGTGCTAGATGATGCAGTTACAACATTGCTGGGAGTAAATTTCTTTTACCAGAAACAGTATGAATACTCACATTTACTGGATGTTCATACTGCTTATAGTGAATTAATAAATTTTCATATGTAACGGGACTCGAATATAAGGCAATGTTTCAAGGCAACGAAGTTTAACATAAAAAGTACTAGCGGATTGCAACGAAGAGTGTTGAGTAAACTTTCAAGGCAAGGCAATTCAATCCTTTGTAGCTATTACTAGTCGATCAATGAATCGCTAGGTCCATGGTACAATACAGAATGTGTAAAAATTAAAGACAATATGCCTAGGAAAATGTCAAAATTCAGTATGGTAATTTTCAGGCTTGTACCATAACGAAAAGTCGATCCCTTTGGTCTGCAGCTTCTGTGTTGCAGGACCGATTCTCTCGAGTAGCCGGATGCAGCAAGCCGTTTGAAACCAGCAAAGACCTATCAAAAACACAAAATTTCCCACCATCCATACAAGAAACTGTTCCTCCAGCTTCTTCAACAATCAGAACCCCTGCAGCCATATCCCATGGCTTTAACCGATATTCCCAATAAGCTTCCACAATCCCTAATGCAACATGGCACATATCCACTGCAGCAGCACCAAGTCTACGAACACCCCTGCTAACATCCGTAAACTGCTTGAATAAATCAATGTTGGTCGACCAAGCATCATCATGTTCATACCCAAATCCAGTCACTAAAAGAGAACGTTCCACTGCATCAGTTCCACTTACATGAATCTTAACACCGTTACAAAACGCACCTTTTCCGGCGGCTGCAGAAAACGTACGTGTATTCCAGCACATTGGACCACCGACGAACTCAACCACCGCGGCGGCGGCTGGTTTACCTTTGAATAGAACTCCAACAGAAACAGCAAAGCTAGGGTATCCATGTGCGAAGTTTGTGGTTCCGTCTAACGGGTCAACACACCAAAGGTAATCAGACGATGAATCGCCGGTAACTCCTCCCTCCTCTCCTAGAATCAAGTGATCTTCAAAATTCTTTCTAACCAAATTCAAGATAGCAGTTTCGCTCATTTTATCGGTTTCTGTTACCAGGTCCGTTAGTCCTTTGTAGGTAATATTCCTAGGCTTGTTCACAGCATCCATGACGACCTGTGCGCCGGTTTTCGCAGCGGTTTCAACAACTTGGAGAAGGTGTGATGAAGAAATAGGTCCGGTTGAATCAGCAGCGACTCTGAAGAAATGCTGTTTGTCTGGAACCTCGGATAACACGGCCTTAGTGCGGAATTCATTGGACACCGAAGATAAAGTTGAAAACCTAACTGCTGAAGAATCACGGCTGAAGGAATACGACGGAGACGCTGCAAATGGGCGGCGGCGGAGGATGGAAATTGCAGTTGGTATGTGAGGAAATTGGAAAGAACTCAGCAAGCACTTCACCATTTCGGAGGGATTATGCTCCTGATTGATTTTACAGATACTGAAACGTAATTAAAAGTTAGCTGCAAGAAAATAAGGAATGGAAAATGACAGAGGGATTGAAGGGAATCTTAAACTTTTGTTATGCATCAATATTCTCATTTAGTCTTGCATAGTATTTGAGTCGAAAAGGAGTCGAAGCATTTTGTAAATTCGTGGTAACTCGGATTTTTGAAGTGTCTCCCAGTCTGAGACATGAAGGTGTTGTATCTTGACAGATAGTTGCTACTACCGTCGGCACAATACTAGAACAATTTATCTTAAAGAAAAAGTAATCTAGTCGGCTCGTTTTGCTTTCTAGTTATTTAATTTATGCATTGTAATTTGATTTGTTTCTGCTTCGAGTCAGATGTGTACTGTAATAGTTCTTTGTTTGATCTATTTAATAAAACGACATTTTATTTTCGTATTCTTAATTTTATATTTTTTTATTCCGTAATTACTCCCGATAATTACGGACATGTTCCATAAATCACTCCACATACGACATCTTTTTCCAACAATTTTATGCCCAGCCTCAATCCTTCCCAAGAAACAACGAGCTCCAATTTGTTCTAAGGTGTGTATCACAACAATAGGAACATGAAACAAGGAAAAGTAGTGCAAGGGAAGACTACCAAGGTCCGATTTGAGAAGAGATAGAAATCTACACTTCCATTCCGCTCATTTTGTTTTGAAACTATCAATCACCGGTTGTCATGAACTGATGTGATTCATATTTCTGCCCATAGGCAATCCTAGATAAGAAAATGGGAGCTCGGCAGCATTGCAACCTAAAAGAACAAGCTCAAAGTGAGAGGTTCACATGTTGAGTATTTAACCCGTATAACTTGCTTTTAGTCATGTTAATCTTCAAACCAGAAACATGCTCAAAGGGCTTGAGAATTCTACTCCAATTTTTAAGATTTTCCATATCCCATGCTACGGAAAACATAGCATCATCCGTAAAATGAAGGTGGGTGAGATTAACATGATTACCATGATAAGCAACATCAACTCCTTTAAATTTGTCAATTGTCGCGGCTTTCCTTATAAGCACGTTGAGGGCTTCAGCAAAAAGGAGAAAGAGAAATGGGGAGGGTGGATTGCCTTGATGTATACCTCTTTCCATCTTGAACTTGTCAAAAGGACTTCTTCTTTTTTTTTTGAAGGAAGAAGGACTTCTTCTGATAAGGGAAGAAGTATGAGCCGACAACAAGCAACCTCTTATCTATTTCTTCCGAGTCAATCCAAAGCTCGTTTGTTTCATAATTGAGTCTAAAATCCCCAATTAACTAAATCAAAAGTTTTTCTAATTTTTAATCCATTTGATGCACATAAATCAAGACAAACACAAAAACACACACACACACAGACACACACACACACACACACACACACACACACACACACACACACATATATATATATATATATATATATATATATACTAGTATGAAAACTCAAGCAATGCACGGGAAAACGTAACATTTGAAAATGTGTCGTAAAGAAAAATGAAACCACATGCTAAAGATAGGCATAATGTATGTATTCTTATAACACTAAAAAAATGTATGCTCTTTCAAAAAAAAATGTATTCTTATAAACATTATAATTAATGTGAGAATAGTGAATAATATATTGTATTGATAAAATATGAGGTCGTTTTAGACTCTCATATATTGTAAATAACCAAACATTAAGAATTTTTGTACAAAAAGTGAAAAGAACAACAAATGTTTTTAAGACATGTGAATGAACGAACATAATAAAATACAACAGTTTACAGAAACCCAACTCTCAAATTTAGCACTCGCACGTTTACACCACAAATCAGATACAATATCGAAATATTTAACTTTGTTCTTTGTTGCATCATTCCTAGGTATACGCCCATGGCTATATAGGCTTCGTATTGGATATTTTAAGCATTACAAATTGTCTTGAGACCACATTGACCTATCTAACCCCCATGATTTCTGTTTATGTGACATCTATGAAATGAATTCCTGAAATCACCAGAAATCCATTTTGGAGATGTATGTCAAATGTAGAATCCATGTCATATCTCAAAGTAGTATACGTACAATAATTCCTCCCAACGGCTCGAGATGGCACGTCCTGCTCGTTCAAAACTTTAACTTTACATCATTTTAGATTCATGATTTTGGCTAACAATTTAGGTATAACATGCCCTTTCTTGTGTACCTGTGAAAATTTAGTACAGATGCTCCAACTAAGGAAACAAATAATGACACTAAAGAACACCGTAAATGTTATGCTCCAACTAAGGAAAAAACGTGCATATGTTCCAGAAGTAAAACCGCACACATATTCTTGTATGTGGTGGTGATCATAGAACTACAGAACATTCACACACAAATATAAATCTGAAAAAAAAAATGAAACAAAAAAACAGTCCAATTAAATAAAAAGATTAACATGAAAAAGATGTATTGGAAACATCTATGAAATCATGTGTTCTTGCAAAAGCTACAATATGTTAATAAGTTTCAGAATGCTACTTCCATTAAAGAGCATATGTCAATATGTCAAATTTAATGTCGGTCTTGTTCATATATAATGCAACGGCCAACAACTTGCAGATTTATGACATCTATCTGTTGGATGTAATATCGCCGGACGGATCTAGATCCGCCCGATTCTGTAAATGAATAACAAGGATCACGATCAATATAAATTAAACTACATAATTTAAGATCAACCTACAAGAAGGTTAGATCTACTTACCAATCAAAATGGGAGATCTAAAAGATTGATGAAGTCTAGATCCAATTTGAGATGCCACGATCTTCCGATGTGTATCTCCAAGCAACAACCGGTGGATGTTGATCATTGATGCTTGACCTCCTTGATATGCTATCCGGAAAATCCCGAAGATTTTCCCAACTCTAAATCCTAATGGGAAGTCGACATCTCCCCATTATCTTTGTGTATATGGCGTGTATTATCTGTCAAAAGGCTTATGATAACTCTCTTTATATATGAGAGAAATCCTTGTCCTCCAAGGATTTAATAATTAATTAGATAATCAATCATAATAATCCTTTATTAAATATAAGATAAATCTAATATATTCTAAAACTAATTTAGATATATATAATTGATAATATCTAATATCTCCCGATTAATTATTTAACAAATAAACAATTAATCACATGACATGTAATTATCCAAGAAAATTAATTTCTTTCTAATTGCAACATGTAGCCACACGCTATTCACCCCTAAAATTAGGGTTTCACACGCCACACTTAATTATGGGGCGAGTCCACGAAAAATGTCTTTTCCATGTATTTAATTATTTAGCCCACTAAATAATTATTCACACATCAATTAAATAGTCCAACTACTTAATTATTATTGAGGCCCAACGTCAAGAAACATATGCATGTTAGGAGCCACATCGGAGACCATGGATCTATAACCAGTAGCTATAATAAATTAAATAAAATTATTCATCGAATGTAGAACAATTCTTATTCAATCTATTAATTCCGGGATTACGCCACCATAAACCCGGCGAACTCTATCGATTATAGATATATACTTACACTCTAATCATTGAGTAAAAGCGTCCATTGATATTATCATTATATACGGATAAATCCTCCATAGACTGTTCGTTTTGATTCGGGATATTTCCGTAAACCCTTCTCAAAACATCTTATCATTATTTACCATTAACCCCCTAGTGATCAATTAGTTCATAACTAATATAACATGAACTGGGCCCATCGATCAGTTTGTAGGATTAACAAATAAGAGAACTGTCTGTCTACTTCCCGCAGGAAGGAATGGATTCCATATCTGTGAAGTCACAGACTACTCATTCATTCCAGAATAGAGCCAATGAGAAGTGTTCAGATCACATGTATCCAAGTGATCCTTAATTAACACATCAAACCCTATTTTGAACCAAGCAGTAGACTGTGATCACATCAGGATTGAGATTAATCCATATATGATCATCTTGTGATTCGATAAGATTTCTCGATCACGGAATTATATCGAGAATTCAAATCAAATTGGTCCAGTCCTATATGATAGACATCATATATAAATGCCCCACTAGGTACCCTATACCGACGGTCCGGATAAGACGGTCACACCGTTATGTGTTCTGGGCGCATTATTGGTATATTAATCATGAGACCCATACTCTGATTAAATTCACCACGGACTAAATAGTTTTAAGCATATCATCACTAGCTCAATCCTCGTATGTATGCCATACCACACCGAGTTATGTGATTACATACCGATATATACTTAGTTTTTCAGTTGTATTAATATAAGCATAAATGCAAATATTAAGACGAATTATAAATCCTGTCAAAAACAATTACAGAAATTGTCTTTCGGACACTACACCTAACACTATTGAAGAGAGTTTGAGAAAGTAATAATACTTGAGTAAACTTCAACTTGGTTTATTCATCATAAAAGAGTGAGTATAAATAGGTACAAGTAAGTGAGAAAGGTCCTAGTAGAGTATAAGCTAGGAGAGAGCAATTAATTACTAGAGTCGGCTAGTATTAATTGCTATAGTTGTCTATTACCTAATAAGACAAAATAGAGTGACTTTATGACTTTATGACATATTAATTGTTTATACTATACAATTAATATGTCTTACAATTAATATGTTACACTAATGTAATAAATGTAACGTAAATGTAACGTAATATTCTACACCCCCCTCAAATTGGGTTGTATATGTTTATACAGCCAAGTTTGCTACTCGATCTCTTTGAACATAAGTGGCGGAATGGCTTTGGTGAGAATATCGGCGATTCAGTCTCACGAGGAACATCTTGGAGTTGAATAATCTTGGCGACAATCTTCTCCTTCGTGAAGTGTCTCATCAATGTCCACATGTTTGGTTTTATCATGATGGATCGGATCCTCTGCCATACATAAGGCTGAATTATTGTCACAACAGAGTGTGATAGGTTGTTGAATAGTCTGCTGAAGTTCAGTAAGTACCTTTTTATCCATAGAGCTTCACAAATTCCCAAAACTAGTGCCCTGAGTTCAAACTTGAAAGCTCGCTAGAGAGATGAGGGTTGTTTCTTGCTCCTCCAGGTGACAAGATTTCCTCATACATAAGAACAATGCTCAGTAGTAGACCTTACCATCGGTGTGACGACCAATTTAATCGACATCGAGTGTAAACCTTGATAGATCTCTCACAGACTTGGTGAAATGTAAGCCTTGGCCAGGTGGACTTGGTACCTCGGATCCCGCTCACAGCATCCCAATGTTGCTCAAGAGGGCAATGCATGAATCAAGCTAACTAAATCGACTCATATATGCAATATCGAGGTCTTGTATGGGACGAGATAAATGAGTTTCCTACAAGTCTTTGATATTGATCCTTCCTGACAAAGAATGTCACCATGCAAAGAGGTATTCTTAAAGTCTACTTGGGGATACAACGAGTTTGCATCCCAAATATACCGATTTCCTTCAAAGAGTCCAACACATATTTCCTTTGAGAGATAGAGATACCCTGGTTGTTTCTGGCTATTTCCATGCCAAGGAAGTACTTGAGATATCCCAGATCTTTAACTTGAAACACTTTTGCCAGAAGGGTCTTCAATTGTTGGATCTCAGCATGGTCATCGCCAAGATGGGATGATATCATCCATATAGACAATAAGAATGGATCTTTTACTCGTTGGTTGTTTTGATAAACATGGTGTGATCTGAGTTGCATTGATGATATCCAGAAGCTTTAACCACAGTGGTAAGTTTGCCAAACCAGGCTCTAGGGGACTGTTTTAGGCCATATAGAGATTTTCTCAATTTGCAAACTTTCCTTGAGTGTGAGTGTTGGCAAAACCAGAGAGGTACATTCATATAGACTTCCTCGGTTAAGGTCACCATTTAGGAATGCATTCTTGATATCCAGGTTGGTGGAGAGGCCGAGTCAAGTTGAATGACAAGTGAGATCAAGACTGACAAGGTGTTTAGCTTTGCCCACAGTGTGCAAAGGTCTCTTTGTAGTCAAGTCCATATGTTTGAGTGAATCCTTTGCAACCATCCTAGTTTTGTATTTGTCAATAGTACCATCAACATTGTACTTGATAGTGAACGACCATTTACAAATGACTGCCTTCTTTCCATTTTGGAGAGTGGTGAGGTCCCAGTATGGTTGTCAAGAGAGCAATCATTTCGCTTTTGACAAAGACCTTCCACTTATCATGTTGGAGAGCCTCCTGTATATTCTTAGGAATAGAGTGAGAGTTCAAGTCATGTGTAAACATAGCAAAAGAAGGTGACAAGTGATCATAAGACACATAAGTATAGATAGAGTGATTAGTGCATGATCTCTTTCCCTTCCGGACAACAATGTGCATGTCATCAATATCAGTGGAATGAACAGGGTCTGTAGGCTCAGGAAGATGCTGAGGTTCAGGGGGTTCAGTAAGTTGCTGAGGTTCAGTGGGTTCGATGATCTGCCGAGGTTCGCAGGTCTTTGGGGCTCGATGAGGTGCTTGAGGTTCGATGAGGGTGATGAGTATCAGTGTCTCCGAGGAGTTGGTTGAGGTATTGGGTGATCTCAATCTCAATAAGGTTGCCATCTGTGGACTGCCTCTCGAGGGTTTGTCTTTGTAGTAAGGGGTTTTTCAAAGAATTTTACATCCATAGAATTGTAAAATCTTTTGTCGATGGGAGAATAACACTTGTAACCTTTCCTGTCTTTGGCACAACCTAGGAAGATGCACTTATGAGCTTTGGGATCAAGTTTGCTTCATGTTGGGCGTGAATATAGACAAACACAAGACATCCAAAGATCTTTGGAGGCAAGTCGACAATGAGATGAGGACAAGGATGAGTTGTCAGCAGGGTTTGAATGGGAGTCTTGAATCCTAACACTCTGCTGGGTAGCCTGTTGATCAGGTATGTGGCAGTCAATATAGCTTCACCCCACATATATTTAGGCACATGTGTGGTGAACATGACTGATCTGGCCATTTCCAGTAAGTGCATGTTCTTCTTCTCAGCAACCCCATTTTGCTGAGGTGTCTCTACACAGCTACTGGTGTGAATAATCCCCTTATCATTCAGGAAGGTGCTGAGATTGGACTCATAGTATTCCAAGGCATTATCTGTTTCTAAGATTTTAATCTTAGTGTCAAATTGAGTGGATATCATGTTATAGGACTCTTGGAAGATGGTTCCAACTTGATTTATCTTTCATCAAGAACGACCATGTGATCTGGTGTGGTCATCTATGAAGGTGACAAACCACCTATTTCTGTTATACTTTTAACTCTTGAGGGTCCCCATACATCACTATGAATCAGAGAAAGGAGTGGAAGGTAAATAAGGTATTTTAGTATACACAGATTTAAATGTAAGTTTAGCAAGCTAAAAATATCACATTGAAGGTCACTGAGGTTACATCCTTTAAACAATTGAGGAATTAAAGACTTTAAATAACCAAAACTTGGATGACCTAGCCTATAATGCCATAACATGATATTGTCTAAGGTTTGGCTGCAGTTTCTTGAGGCGATTCGATCTTCAATCTTCATCTTGGCCGAGGGTTGACCATAAACAGTCCTGGCGGGCTTTAGCTCTCCCAATCACTTCTGTGAAGAAAGATCCTGGAAAATACATTGATTTTCATTAAACAAGACTGTCCCAATTTAGGTCTTTAGTGAGTCTACTGATGAGATATCAGTTACTGATCTAATTTAGGAACAAATAGGACATCCTGAAGGTATATCTTATCGAGAAGTTTAACATTTCCAAACCCTTGTGCATATGAGATAGATCCATCAAAGCAATCTTAATATTGTGGGTTTGATGACGGGCCTAAATCGAGATATGAGACTCTTGTTACGATCATATGGGATGAAGCCCCGAGAATCAACAATCCAAGTATCATTCTTGAGAGGTGAGTGGAATATACTGTTTTTGCATGAGTAGCTATGTCGGTGATAGAACTACCTTCCTTTTGTTGAGCAATGAAGGCTTTGAACGCAGCAAACTGGGCATCCAACATGGTATCTTTGTTCCACTTCTTCACCGACATGCCCGCTCGACTCTCCCGGGTTGGTTTGGGGTGTTTAAAGGAATTAGGCTTACCATGTAGTTTCCAAAATTGTCCTTGGTGTGATTTGTGCGCTTGCGGTGGTCACGAGAACAACTTTCCTGTCTTCTCGGTAGGGTTCCTGTAAGTATCGCAACCTCGGCAGCTTCCCGATCACCAACATTCTTTGAGCTATCGGTAGGGTGATCAGCCAGGTTGCTTTGCAACATTACTTTCCTCCTCGCTTTCCTCATGTTTGACTTCAAAGAACACGGATTTGAGGTCGGGAGAGGTTTAGTAGCAAGAACTCTACCTCTAACATCATCAAGGGATGAGTTCACTACATGTGAGGAACTTGAATACCCTCTTCTTCTCAATGATATTCTTGTATAAGGCAAAGATCCTCTACATCCTTCCATGGTGAATTTCCAACATATCTAGGTGTTGCCATGCTTTAGATAGTTGGTTGAAGTATTGAGTTCTGAGACCAGATCCCCTTGCACGCAATTTTGGATTTGAGCTTCAAGATCATAGACCTCGGATGTATTGTCCTTTTTGAATAAAGGTCTCTGGCATTGTTCCGATTTCCTTTGCAAGATTATCATACATCATGAAGTTCTCATCGATCTCTTTTGTCATTGACCTCGTGAGGATGGTCATGACTTGGTTATTTTCGTCAGATCCCATGCTTCAAACTTGGGGTCGGTTCAAAGCAGGCGGAGTTTGGAGCGGATAAGTATCCCATCTTGCTCGGCCGTAGATATACATTTTCATAGATCTTGACCACAACAGTAGTTGTTGCCATCAAGTCTGTGATTTGTAAAAGAATGGTTTTCATGTGACCCCGATCTGCTTGAGGTAGGCCCAGGCTCAACTGAGGGTGAGAAGCTTGGATAATGAAGACATTCTTGATTCAAAGAGGTATTGAGAATTTGCAAATGATTCGGGAGTTTAAGGCTCGATACCATGAAGAGAGTTTGAGAAAGTAATAATACTTGAGTAAACTTCAACTTGGTTTATTCATCATAAAAGAGTGAGTATAAATAGGTACAAGTAAGTGAGAAAGGTCCTAGTAGAGTATAAGCTAGGAGAGAGCAATTAATTACTAGAGTCGGCTAGTATTAATTGCTAGAGTTGTCTATTACCTAATAAGACAAAATAGAGTGACTTTATGACTTTATGACATATTAATTGTTTATACTATACAATTAATATGTCTTACAATTAATATGTTACACTAATGTAATAAATGTAACGTAATATTCTACAACTATCATCATCAATCTCTTCATAGCAAAATGAACATATGCACTAGGTGTCTTTTCTTTCTCGAAAAGAGCACCAACTAATAGAAAGAATAAATGAAAAGAGCACGTCAAATGCACCAAAGAATCTTAGCACTAAACAAACATTTTTAACATAAACGGAAACCCAAAATGCACGAAAAAAGTATATTTTTACTACCTTACCTTTCATAGAGATAATGTTATTAGATTTTAAAGGCCAATCACTTCACAGCAAACCGGTTACATTTGTCCTCAAGATCATATGTTATCTGTCACAAAAAGATAGAACAATCTCAGAGGAAAAAAGAAAATACCTTCCATTATATATAGGTTCTATTACATAATGAACGCTGTGTTTAGCAAAATAAGTATGGATAGCAAAAGCAAAAAAATGGCAGCTCAAAAAAAAATCTAGATTGATTTGTGTTATAGCATAGAGTTGAATAAAACACATGAACCACATAATCGTAACAACAAATTAACATACAGTAGCAGAATCTGGAAAATAACATATTAAAGAACTAATAAGCAGTTCATCAAACTTTCTAGTAGATGAGATAGATAATGTTATCCTTTTTACAATTTGCTTAAAGTAATTCCCATCTTAAATTATGGTGGCAATAGTGAAACTCTAGAAGTTGCTGAATCAAATATTACAACTTTCAGTAAAGTTGTTAAATATGTTAAAACGTTGAAGCAATGAATAGTAGCGAGTATTGTCTTATTCTTTATGTACTTGGATTCACCCACGCTTTCTCTAATGAGTTTTGTGTATATTCATTCTACATCGTTCTAGCTGTATGGTTTTGTTATGTTAGGATTCAAGAAAAATCAAACACCTAGACATTTTCAACCACCACACACACAGACCCGAGCACCTGAACATGGAAATCACATAAGATGATGCAATAAAGAAGAACGCATAGTAATCAATCACATATAGAAAGAGAGGAACTGGATATGCAATAAAGAAGAAAGCATCTTACCGGAAGAAATTCTTCTGACAACATTTGTCAGTTGTCCAACCTCAGGAAAGCAAAAGCTGAAAGCATGAAGCACTTTGTTTATTTGACCAATGAGTCTAAAGTGGGTAATAAATCTATTTTTCAACTGAAATATATAAGTATTTCAGCAAGCATTTTTGAACATTCAAAGTCACAAATTTTGACCTGGTGTGTGAGAGTAACAACTTGGAAAATAAACGGAATTGCATCAAGGACAAAAGTAGCACCCTTTGATCATTCGCGATCAATTATTGAAATAGCACATACAAAGGCTTTCTGAGGTTTCAAGTCTCTGTGGCATACTCCAGGGACAATATGCATATATGTTAAGCCTCTGAAAATCTGAAATGAATCACAAATGTTAAAAAAATATAGGAAGAAAATAAATATACACAGGTAACAATCCATAATATAAGCTGTCATTTATTCAACAAAAGCAGAATATCGTTGGAATCGAATTCGCAACTTTTCAATGTAGTAAGAGAACATGAAAGAAAAGAACACCGAGAATCCACCCAAAACAGCAGCAAATGGTTCCATGAACTTTGGTTCGTATAGTATCCGAAGTGATCCTTGATATAGTGTTGAATTCTTGGCTTGAAAGGCATTTAAAGAACTTCAATAGTGTCTTCCAAATAACCGTAACTGCAATATGATAAGACCGTAAATTTTTGGACATATACAGTAATACAAAATCCAAAAAAAAAAAACAATAAACATAGCAAGAGGCAAGAGTACAAAGCCATTCTAAAAATCTCACATCTAACCGGAATGAATAGGATACCACAAATACAGAAATGAGTTAATGCAGCCGACCTTCATAATCCCAGAAAAGTGAGGTGAACATATGTAAATGAAAGAGTAGACAAAATCAATATATCGCATTACTTGCACCTCCAAATCTCCAATATTTTTCTTATAAGCAGATTAGTTATGTACTAAGTATCAGTGAAATGTGGTTATCATTATCAATCATGAAGGGATCATCATTATCAGTCCCACCCTATAAAAGGGGAAATAAAACTTACAAATGAAATGCTAAACTTACATATGTAGTACACCGCCAGATGTGATTGCAACGCCATAATTCTATCTGCACAGCCTATATGAAAATGGGTAAATCAAATTAAGAGAAAAGCAATTGGTCCAACAAAATTGTATGTAAAAAGAGAAATATGGACGGAAAGAACAGGCCAAAACAATAGGTACCTCAGTAACAACCTAGAGAAAGTACTGTATTCAGAACAATTGAAAACCCTTTCTCATTCATATAAATTGAGAACAAAAATTTTCAAACATATTTCAACACATCCCGCGGGGAATTTCATTCATATATTGATCCACCGGTGAATATAGGGACAACTTACTATGAAGAGGTTGATCCAAATCACCAAATCGGCGAAGATCTTGTCTCATCCTCAACCACTGTTCCAACTGTGCGGCTGCTTGAATATTCTGCAGACTTTAAAGATCGTGAGAAGTCTGGGAGTTTTTGGAGGAGATCGTGGGGAGTTTTTTTCCCCGGAAAACATAGTGGGCATCGTGGGGTAGAACGGAAGAAAGGATTTAAACGTATAGGTGATAAAACCGGGTCAGAAACGGATCAATTGGTCATAAATAGGTCAATTGACAGTTAATCCTTCTGCTATCTATATATATAAGATTTAACAATTTTTTCTTCATATTCAATGCAGCAAACGAACCACTACTAATATTGCCAAAAGAAAATGGACCACAATGAAGTTTTGATGAAACCTCCATCCTAAAATATAAGTTATTTGAAGGATTTTCATACAGATTAAATAAGTGATTAAATGTCATAAATTTGAAATTTATGTCTAAAATGTCCGTTGATAATCATTAATATAATGATTGTTAAGTAATGAAAAGTGATTCGATTGATAATAAATTAAGGTTCGATAGAGAAAAAAATAATAAATGTTGAATTAATAATGTAGAATAACTTATATTTTTAAAAAAAATAAATAAAATAACTTATATTGTAGTATAAATCTAAAATAATGACTAATATTTTAGGAGGGTAGTATACATCATTTAACTAACATCAATTCATTTGCCTAGCAAGTTTTCATGCAGCACTATCATGAATGCTTTAAAGTTTTTTGGTTAATATATGCCGATGATACTAATTGTTAATGTTTTATTGAGTAAAAATTCACTGGTGCCGGCGTCTGAATTTCTCCGGTCAGAATTACAGTGCAAACAAATGGCATCCATTGAAGAACAAGAACCTCCATTGTCATCAACTCCATCATTCACCATTCAACCGCAGCAGCAGCAAGATCACAACAACTATTTCTCCAGAAGCATTTCCCATAAAGAATCATCCTATTTCAAACTCCCAACTACATCACACCACGATTAAGCCTTTCTTCTCAATATATATTCTCTCAACCGCCAGCCTCCTCAACCCCAACAAAAAACCATCATGATTTTCCGGGGCCCATTTATAGATGCATATCTTCTGTGTTGAAGAAAGATGGTCAGATCTTGTGCATTGCTGTATCTAATGGTTTAGTCTATACGGGTTGCCAGAGCAATGTTATTCGGATCTGGAAGCTATCGGAATTCATGGAATGTGGTCAGCTTAAGACAAAGGCATGCATGGCGGTTAGTATACATGTTTCAAATGATAAGGTTTATGCTGCTTATGCGGATTCTAAAATCCGGGTTTGGCATCGGACATGGGAAGGAGCTATAAAGCATGTCAGAATTGTCGGCATTCCTCGCCCCGGAAATTATGACGTCCTCCGGAGTTACATTACCGGCGGCAGAGATAAGACGGTTATTAATTAATTGATTACGCATCATGTCATACTTGTGCATCCAATAGAAATTTTTAAAAGATGAGCAAATTCTTAAATATATAACATTTATATTTTACACGATTAGACTCCATGTGTTTTTCTAAATTTTTATTGATACTGGATCATCAAATATACTTGATCCAACACCACCATAAAATTTAATCACATGAGCAAGTGAATCTATATATCTTAATTTTTAGTACGTGTCATGTTACTTTGTCTCTGTTTCCTTGTTTTTTTGTTTTTTTGTTTTTTGAGAAGATCTTTGTTGTTTTGAAATGGATAGATTTATTTTGTGATAATAATGTATGGACCCATCTGTGTGTGCAATTTTATGTATAAATTTTTTGTCTTTTTTTTTGGATTTTTTTTTTTAACTCAGCTTTTAGAATATTAAAAATTCATGACCCTGAACAAAAATGACAAAAAATGCATAATCTTTAAACCAATTTATGCCTATATAATTATTATATTTTACTTGACTCTTATGATTACTTATATATAATTTACTTAACCCTTATCATTATTTGTTGGGCAAATAAATTAATATCTTATTAATTTTGTATCTGGAAATTAAGTATTTGACATTGGTAATGGGCTGATTGATTTTTTCCCCATGTTATAAGGATTATTTTGATTAGCATATACTACGAACTTCTTTGAGTTCACAATACAATTATTGTATCAAATAACATGACATATATTATAACATTTCATTTACAATCTCTCATACACAATAAAAATATATAATGTAAAAAAAAAAAGAAGCGATTATTCAAAAAATGACACATATTAATTTAATAAAGCAAATAGGAATACACTTAAATCTTATTTGGTTATAAGGACATAAAATTAGTATACGGACCAATTTACCCTCATTTAATATATACTACTGAAATAGGCGCCGAATTCTCAGCTTTATAAAACAAGTGCAGCAGGTTGTTGTATTGGCTTTTTTTTTTTTATTATTATTTTTTGAATTTTCTGAATGCTAATTTTTTTTATTTTTTTTCTGTATGGTAAAAGATTTGTTTTCTTCTTTTTTTTTTTTTTTTTTTTTTGATACCACCGCGATACATTGACTACCGCATTTCATTGACCCTGATGCAATAACCACCGCGATCGTTGACCATCCGGATCGATTGATTGATCGCGCGATCGTTGACATCACGATACAATGACCATCGCGATATAATGACCACCACGATGCATTGACCACCGCAACGCATTGACCACCCCGATACATTGACCATCCCGATGCATTGATCACCGCAACGCACGACGCATTGACCACCGCGACGCCGCGACTCATTTGATCACCGTGATGCATTGAACACCGTGATGCAAATGACCACCGCGATGCGAGACATCACGATGAAGTGACACGCGATCTGAGACACCGCGATGAAGTGACACCGCGATGCGAAGATAATGCGATGAAGTGACACCGCGATGCAAAGACACCGCGATGAAGTGACACCGCAATGCGAGGACACCGCGATGAAGTAAAACCGCGATCACGAGAGCAAGTAGCGATGAAGTGACACCGCGATGCAAGAGACACCGTTATGTAGAGACACCGCGATGCCGAGACACCTCGATGCAGAGACACTGCGATGCAATGACCACCCTCAATGCACAGACACCGCGATGCAGAGACATCATGATGGTATAACATTTGACGATGCAGAGACACCGTGATGTAGAGACATCGCGATACAGAGACACCGCGATGCAATGACCACCCCCAATGCACAGACATCACATGGTATAACATTTGACGATGCAAAGACACCGCGATGAAGCGGCACCGCGATGAAGTGACACCGCAATGCAGGGACACCGCGATGAAGTGACACCGCATTGCAGAGACACCGCAATGAAGTGAAACCGTGATCACGAGAGCGGTCGATGATGAAGTGACACCGCGATGCAGAGACACCTTTGATGTAGAGACACCGCGATGCAGAGACACCTCGATGCAGAGACACCGTGATGCAATGACCACCCCCAATGCATAGACACCGCGATGCAGAGACATCACGATAGTATAACATTTGACGATGCAGAGACACCGCGATGCAGAGACACCGTGATGTAGAGACACCGCGATACAGAGACACCGCGATGTGAGACCACCGCGATGCACCGCGACAACCGTGATCACGAGAGACACCGTGATGCAAAGACATCGTGATGAAGAGACACCGTGATCACGATGACCACCCCGATGTAGAGACCACGGGATCGTTGACCACCCCGATCGAGACACCGGGATCAATGACCACCCCGATCTGAGACACCGCGATTAAGTGACACCGTGATGCACTAACAACCGCGATCGCAGACCACCCCGATCGCAGAGACACCACGATTAAGTGACACCGTGATGCACTAACAACCGCGATCAGTTGACACCACAATGCATTGACCATTATTAACAAGTCGAGCTCGATATTGTTATATTTTATTAAAAATTAAATGAATTCTAAGAAAATAATCGACCTTACGTGCGAGTCGAGCTATATCGAGTACTTAGCGAGTCGAGTTCGATCTTGCCTTTTTATGGCTTCATCGAGCCCAAACTTTATCAACATTTTATGCAAATGACAATGTCAATCATATATGTGTGACATCAACAATTTATCAGATGACATCGGTAATCATGTATGCGTGACATCAACAATTTATGCGATGACATTGGCAATCAAATATCAGATGACATCAATTCTCAAATGATCGTAAATTTTGGATGTTAAAATACATGGGCATAATTATTCAAATCCTTCAAAATTCATTTTATCTTTCAAGTTCTCAATCTAAAAAATGTCACTGCATTGGATGCAAAAAAAAATGTCATTGCATTTTTGTACACAAGCAGAATCATAGCTCATGGATGCAAAAAAAATAGTCAAAGATTTGATATTTTTCCTAGAAAATCGATTTTTTTTCCTTCATAAAATCGACTTCAAATGGTATATCTCTTGATATAAAATTACAATCAACATAATTCTTTCACCCTAATTTATATTTTTCGCCTTCTTTATTCTCGATCTCATTTTATGAAGTGACACTTTATGCAAAGGACACTCAATAACACCAACATTTATAAAGTGACACCCAATGATAACATTTTATGAAGTGACACCCTATACAATGACACTCAATGACACCAACATTTTATTCCAAATTATACTCACACCACCATCAAATTCATGTCACTGCACCAATTTTCTTCCAAATCGTAGAAACAAGATCCAAGTTTGAATCATTTTTATCGGAAAAACAAGTCCAGTTCTTTTTTAAGAAACAATATCAAAATAACCTAAAGAAAATAAAAGCTTTGAGTCAAAACAATTCAAGCTCAGATCGAAAATGGCACTGCGAGAGTTGCCTTCAAAAAAGAATGTGTTATTCACATTATAAGCTATCCAATTACCGTTTGATCTGGGTTTCCAAAATCAAGCGGAAGATGTATATATATATATATATATATATATATATATATATATATATATATATATATATATATATCGAAGAAACTGTAAATGTCATCCAAACCATTCTATCCCAATTCCTACATACAAAACAAAATGAATACCAAATCACTAAATACATGAGCCCATTACTGAGTAAAAATGTTGGTAGTAATTCATTTCCTTGTCGGAAAACCATACTAATACGGTGATACCCAATCTGGGTACAAAAGGCATAACATTGTCAAGAATAATAATGCCTTGTGTGTTGTCAAGAATGAGTCCACCGAATAATGCATCGACAAAGTGTGTTTTCTCAGGCACAATCAATTGCAATTTTTTCAATGGCTAGGCATAATAATAGTCTTTGGAAACGACAACGTGTTCCGTTATTGGGAGCACCTTCAATCTTTGAGAATGGTAGTAACCAAGATGTATATCTGAATGTTCTCAAAAGAGGGTACTTTACGCCCCATACTAAACTGAGGTCGATGAGCAATGAAGATTGTTCTCATTGAGAAATCTTCATTATCATACCCATGTGATCCTCCACACTCTTGCCTTCTTGTGTTTGTTTGTTCTATTGTATAACATTCATCAAATAGCCCAATAATGGGCGGAATTCGATCACCATACGAATAATGCAAACGATTAGGCAGGTCCTCTTTGAGATAAACTGAGTTTTTCCCCATTTGTAACTTTGTCTGATGCCAATCCCTCATTCATTTTAGTCACAACTTCTCTTAACGAAAATCCGGGCGGTGGGCGAATAGCAATAAGGGGTGTATATGATTGAACCCATTCTTTTGGAACTTTAATCCAAGAAGATAAATCATCTAAAAAGATTAGCTTTTTATCACAAGTATCAAACATACCATGATCACCTACCATAATAATACTAACATCTTCAAAACACCCTCTTTTTTTCTAAGCAATTAATCAATCTCCCAATCATTCTATCAATTCCAGCAACTGCTTCAGTGATTTCAGGGTCATCGAGTCCAACCTGATGACCTTGATGATCCAGATTCTCGAAATACAATGTTATAAAATCAGGAATTTCACTAACATGCAAATCGAAATAGGTCAGAACAATATCAACCCTTTCTTCAAAAGGCACAGAACCATCATACTGCTTACAAAAATTGGCAGAACAATGCCAAGAACCTTTAATTACCTCAGAACCAAGCCGGAAATATGTTGCAGCTTTCAAACCATGGTTGACCACTGTCTCCCATAACAGCTTTCGAACCTTCACATTCAAGTTCAAAGTTGTCTTGGATTCCCTTTTACTGTTGCTTTATGAAGGTGAGAAAAGGAATTCTATCAAAATGTGCATAAAGAAAATCCGAGGAAAAATCATTGTCAATTAATATGAGAATGAGAGCAAAAACAAACAGAAAGAAAGATCTGGAAGAACGAAAAGAAGAAGATAAAAAAGAGTAACGTGAACAGTCTCCCATCCACATTGCCATCCAATTGATTCACCTCGTGAGTTCTAAGGTCATTGTGCTTTTCCTCAATGTTGATCAATAATCCCTCTACTCTTGGAACCAACACAAGAAGCAGCAAACTTGGATAATTAAGCAGCAGGAAAATGAAGGAAACAATCGATCGAACAAAGCAGAGAGATTATCGTAAACTTGGAGGCGGACAAACCAATAGAAGATTCGCCAAAGCCTCCGGAAACTGAATCAGTGTGGAATCGAAGAGGAGGTGTCGACCTCCTCCGCTCTCAGGCATCGGAGGGCTCATATCGGCGAGAGTTGTTTGAAACCAGCCGGAATCGAAAAAGCTGGAAAGCCATAGCCGGACGGAGGAAAAGCTTAAAGCCATAGGAGAGTTGCTGGTAGATCGACCTTATTGTATTGTAGGGGTAAAATAGGAAAGTTGTCTAAAATATGTCCTTATAACCAATTATGTTTTAAGTGTGTCATAAGTCACTCAATTAAGTCTCCAAATCAGTCCTTATAAACAAATACCCAAAAAAAAAAGGTAAAAACAGAAAGATTTAATATACTGTCACTTGGCACAATTTTAATACAACATTCAATACCATAAAATCTCTCTTCTTTGAAGCATCAACCCATTTAATTTTGTATCTAACTAAAAAAAAAACGTTAAATAACAAAAACAGACAATTGTAATGTATGGATTTCCCCTTAAAAAAATAGTTAATGTATGGATTAATTTGAAGTGAACCGATAGATGGGGGCTGTTATTAATGTCATATCCTTATGAGTTGGTGAACTGTAATGTATTGATTTTAAAGTGCATGTCTGGATAGCCTGCAGCATTGCGAGGACCGCATGGACCGTTGTAGTTTTACTTTAGGCCATTCATCAGTGGAGAAATTATTGCAAAAAATGTGATTTTTATGGTGCAATGTTGGAATGAATATTGTATATAAAATAGCATATATTAGAGTCTTTTATTTTTAGAGTTTTATTGACACCTCATTTTTATTACTGACACTCTATTACTTCCGGCATCATAAAAAATTTATTTCGACACCACGAATTTGTTTAGTGAACACAATTTCAGTTTCATTGACGTTGGTGTTCAATAAATTACAACAATCAAGCCATGATGTTCTTTGTTTAAAAAGTCGATCGATGCGCACCGACGTTTACGTTATAAAAGTGTCACAATTTAGAAACGTCAATCCACTAACATTGATATCGAAAAAGACACTGACGTTCCTAGTGTGGTATCGAAAGTAAAAACAGAAATATATATATATATGCGCGAAAATAAAAAAAAATTAATCGAAAAAGGGTGTCAAAGTAAACTGCGAGGTTGCCACCCATCTATTTTATTTTCTTTTATATAATACATTTTTACTCAGTATGTGAAGAGTTAGAAATGAGAAAATGTAATATATGTAATTTGATATAGCATTCATAGGATAAAATATATCCATAGATAGGACACCGGTTATATATGATTAATTATTATTCATTATCTCATAGACAAGTTCTTCTTATTTATTCTTTTTTATTACAATTGAAACGAAAAATACTGCAAATATTTACAATTACAGAATAGTGGAATAACACATCACATACCGTGGGTATAAGTTTTCCTACCACAATAGTGGAATAACATCACATAATGTGAATACAACTTTCTTAAAGAGGAAAAACACGATGGAGGACTCTCTCAAATTATTGCATCTAGAGGGATTTGAACTTGAGATATTCTAGTCTCAGGACCTCAACTCTAGCCAGTTGAGTTAGGCCTCATCGGCAGATTCTTCTCTTTTGTTATCTGTCTTTAAACATTGTTAATTATGGTAAATATTGTGTGTGTCTTTTCACACTACGAAAAAAATATAAATGTACGTGGATGGAGTAATGATCCTCTCAAATAAATGTCAAGTGATCTTAAGTGTAAGTGTTTTTAGAAATTATTAGCAAAAGCGACGTAGTTTTGAAATAAAAGGGTGGTGATAGTGGCACAACAAAAGTCTTCTGATATAATATCGCACACAACACACTTTGGGACCACTGATTATGATATGAGACCTATTGAATTATATGTGTCTTATAAAAATGAATGACTTAAAAGTGTGTTGTGGCATTTGTTGTGCATATGTATTTTGTAGTCGCACAAAAATTTCTCTAAAAAAAAATCTACCACTAGGTCATTTTCACATTATGAATGTGTAGTTAGATATTGCGCTTGAGAGATCGATCGCTCGACCCTTATATGGATGAGGCATTTCAAGTGGAAAAAGTGATCATTTTATTCAAGTTGGATTTCATTTCACTAATAAAAAAAGTTCACCAAAAACACTTCAAAACAAATCAACTAACCTGGCTCTGCTACCACTTATTTTCGCAACAACATGTGGTATGATAAATATATGTTTTTAATAGATGTGTAAAAATGGAATGTGGATTTTAAAGCGAATGAATCTTTGTTATTAAAGATCTTTCGTCAAATATATCCAATCACAACAAATTTTATAAGGATCAATTGACCACCAAACTCTATCTTGATTTTAATAATTGAGAATTACAAAAATGATCACAATTACTCTTTGTGATGACATATATCAATTAAATTTGATGGTAATTGACCACCATAAAATTTGTCATCTTATTCTAAAAAAAAAATTCATACAACCACTCTAAACGCCGGGGACACAACCAACAATGGATAGGAGACACATTAAACCAGTGGAAGGCTCAAGATAAAACTAGCAAGGTGGCCACCGGCAGGGGCGGACGCAGGATCCCGGGTGAGGGGGGTGATACTATGGGCGAATGAAAATTTCTAGAGGGGCGAAAAAATACACAACATACATAATAGTGTATTTTCCGGATTCAAAGAGGCAATCCCCCCCCGTCAACAAAGGGTACATCCGCCCCTGGCCACCGGTCCACTACCATCATCCTCCTTTCTCATTTGTAACAATGGCAACACACAACTTCAACGTTTGGTTAGAGTACTTCAATCATGATATATTACAGGAGCTTGGTGACTCTTTGGGAAAAGCCTGCAAAGTTGATGAGACTTCATTGTGTGCAACCCGGAAAAAATATGCCATAGTGTGTGATGAAGTTGATCTCAAACAACCCATTGCTACATCCGTAATGCTTAATGAACTCAATTACAAGATCGACTACGAAGGCCTGCATTTAGTTTGCTTCGATTGCGGCATGTATGGGCATAAGACGGAGCTATGCCCGAGTAACGACATGGTTAGAGAACAATCAAATGCGGAAAGAAATAAGCCGGCCAAAAATGGCCCAACGGCGGAAATCCATTTGGTCCTTGGATGCTGGCTACTGATGATGTATAAATCGTCACGGGTGTCCTTGCGGTGCATGGATGGTGGATATCTGGCTGTATTTAAGGTGTGGTGTTACTCCGGCGGGTGGTGGTATGGAGGAGTGAGAATGGAGAGAGCTTTGGCTTGCAAGTATAGTGTGTATTCCATCTATTTCATATATCTCTAGTTTACAATGACCACCCCTTTTATAGAGGTGGGTAACTTAGGGCATAAGTAATCTATTAGATATTTTACTAATAGCTAGGTTTAACTTAAATGCTAAGCAAGACGAAATATCTAAGATACAAGTGGGGAAAGATGCGGATCAATCGGCCATCTATCTGAGGTCGCAAGGGTAGGCCTTTTCGGCCTCGCCCCTTGGCGACCCTCTCTTGACTGCTGGATGAGATTCACGAGGATCTGCTTTGCACTTGCCTGGGACCGCAAATGCTTTGGTCGCGCGAGGTGAGACACGATCGCCGCCCGCTTTGCGATCTCTCTGTTATTCCGGAGGTGTGCGCAGATGGGTTGTTTTTCTTCTGTTGAGGTGGTGGAATTATTTATACCCATCAATGGCCCCTACTCCGTGCTTTAATGATATTCCCCTGGGGATATGAAGGATGGAGTAATTATCAACACTTCTATGACCTCATCGTCGGATGCGACTTGTTCTCTGGGGCCGTGCTTTCAAAGCAAGCGACCTCAAAGTAACTCTGGAGTGCTTTTTTGCGACCTTGTCGTGCGATGCGACTTGTTCTCTAAGGGCCGTGCTTTCAAAGCAAGCGACCTCAAGGTAACTTTGGGCTGTTTTGCGACCTTGTCGTCTGCGATGCGACTTGTTCTCTAAGGGCCGTGCTTTCAAAGCAAGCGACCTCAAGGTAACTTTGGGCTGTTTTGCGACCTTGTCGTGCGATGCGACTTGTTCTCTGGGGGTCGTGCTTTCAAAGCAAGCGACCTCAAGGTAACTTTGGGCTGTTTTGCGACCTTGTCGTCGATCGACTTGTTCTCTAAGGGCCGTGCTTTCAAAGCAAGCGACCTCAAGGTAACTTTGGGCTGTTTTGCGACCTTGTCGTCTGATGCGACTTGTTCTCTAAAGTCGTGCTTTCAAAGCAAGCGACCTCAAGGTAACTTTGGGCTGTTTTGCGACCTTGTCGTCGATCGCGACTTGTTCTCTAAGGGCCGTGCTTTCGCGGCGACCTCAAGGTAACTATGGGCTGTTTTGCGACCTTGTCGTCTGATGCGACTTGTTCTCTGGGGGCCGTGCTTTCAAAGCAAGCGACCTCAAGGTAACTTTGGGCTGTTTTGGTGGGGCGAGGCCGTCAATCGTGGTGACGTCGATCCTCTGGTCTTCTTCTGCGGGAGTGATCTGACCGTTTCGGCAATCGCCTGGGGAGTTATGCGTGGAACTTGATGGGGCGCCTTTTGTATTTCAAAATCGACAAGCTGCCGCCCTAATCTGAACCGTTGGATGAAGCGTTCCCAACCGTGCGATCGTGGCCCCTTGCCTATATAAAGCTTTAAGCTTCTCACCCTTCACACTTTTAGCGCTTCTTATTTTCTCCGTTGTTTGTTGTTTTTAGAATTCTCAAGTTTTTGGCAGAGCTTTGAAGGTTCAACGGCGTTCCTGCGGTGGTTCTAGGATTTCACGGCGGTTCTTTTGAAGATTCCGGCCACCTCCTTGAGTATTTCCCAGTTTTTACGCGGTTTTCCAATCTTTCTCAGCAAATCAGGTAAGAAATCCTTTCTGTTAACTTGTTTACTCATCCATCCCTGCCTTGTTTTTTTTTCATACATATCAATTTTGTCATTCTTTTTGCTATGGAGATGCAACATTGCCTTGTTTCCGATTAATAACGGGGGTTTTTCCTGGGGAGAGATTATAGCTTTCCTGGGAAAATTGGGGTTTCACCCGCTCCCCTGCTATCCTCTGTAATTTTATTTGCGATCTCTCTTGCAAAAACGGAGGAGGCGGTATTGAAGTGGGTGCGATCACCTTCCTGGGCTAATTTATTATTATACCAGTCCAAAGCTCCACCTTTTTCCTCCTTGTTTTTGCGGGATGTCGGGAATGATTATTCGCGATGATTCTGCGGAGAGGAGATTTACGATTATCTTGAGATGACCCCATATTATCTGCGGCCTCGGTTGGCGATCTACTGGGCGAGGTTGAAAGTACTCGCGCGAGATATTGGCGAGATTACGGCCCGATGAGGTCGCTACTATGGATGCCGACCACTTTTGAGTTGGAGGCTTTCGTCTCTGCTAGAAATCCGTCGCGTAGAGTGAGCCTTAAGGAAAGCGCGGGCTCAAAAGTCTTCAACTGCGCTCACGCGGGCTGAAAAGATCGCGTCCCGGCCGAAGGACAAAGCTGCGGTCCAGTACTAGCGGCGCTCCGACCACGGCGAAGCTTATGTTCGGGGCGCGCAGATTCATGAGTTAATGGGGTCCAGTGAGGATGAAAATGCGGAATTGCCTCGGAAGGATATCTCGGAGGCTGCAGCGAAGAAGAGAGAAAATTGCGAGCCAAACCATGGCAGTTGGTGAAATTTGCGCGGCGATACCCGGCCGAAGAGCTCTCGTCCTAACAATCCACGAAGCTATCACGAGAGTTTGCGATCATGGCGGCGTATGAGAAGGGCGTTGATAAGAAATGGTCCCGGCTGTGCAAGCGGCGATCTCAACGGGACCATTAATAGCATATTCGGAATCGACACGGTGTGTGTCGGTTTTCTTTTTCGATTATGAGAAGGAGTCCGATAAATTTAAACCGGGGACCATAAGGATTATGTAGGTGCGCGTCGCTCGAGGACACCCTTATCCTCCACTTCCATCATTTGTATGCGGTGCGAGACCGCCTTCCGATCCTTTCTTTGTGAAGATCTGCAAGGAGATCACGGCGCTTCCTCCGATTTTGCCGTCGGGGCTATTATCCGATTGATGGCCTTCACCGTCATGTGCCGGATTCTCGAAGATCGAGCCGGCGTTAACTTTTTGGGGCAATTTTATTCCTTACGTGGGGCGTCTATTCTGGACAAGTCTCCCACGAGGCGAAGACTCCCGCTCTTATTCCCGCTTCCCAATAAGTTTCACAAATGGGGCGCTGGTGCGAAAGTCGAGTCGAAGGTAGGTTGGCCTTTTCCTGAAGGCGGATGTCCGCGGAGGCAAATCCACGCTTTTAATCCTTGACCCCACTGTGAGTGGCGGCGCTACGTAAAGGGGCTGATGACGTTAATTCAGTCGGACGGGGCGGCGCCATCTCGGAGAAATATTTCTTGGGTTGAACTTCTTGATCTGGCCGAGCCTTTTGTATGTATGGCGGGCCTAGTGGGCAGGGGGAATGCCGCGCCCTTGAGTACGAATGGGTCTGAGTCTGCGATCCGGACTTGGATTGGGGTTGTCATATCAACAAATGTTTCCCCTCCGAGTGTCCGAATGTGGGGCGATCTATACTTAGGCCGCTTTGTAACTTTCTTTGTCCACTTGTATTTATTTGTAAATGCTCATTTTGTTTTGTTGGGCTCTAAACCGCTTTCTTTTTGTAGGTATGGATCCCAATGCTCGCAGGGCTCACCGTAACAAGCTTAATGCGGAGGCGGAGACAAAGCGACCAATGCTCGGCGGGAGGCTCAAGAAAGCTCTAGGGAGAGTGCCCCGATCTGTGGGCGCCTCGATTGTCGAAGAGACACCTAACTTTCGGAGGCTGCGACATCATCCGCCTTGTTGCGAACCCAAGTCGGTGGTGCCTCGAAAAAGCTCATCCCCTTGCCAAAGAGTCGCACGGCGTCGCGACCTCAAGCGAGAAAAGCGAAGGATGATCGCTTACCCAAGCGGTCCGCTCGATCCGGTACATCTTGAAGAGGTTGAAATTCACGTGAAGAAGCGCGCGCCTTCCGAGACACCGCCACCAAAAGCTTTGCCTCGAGGCTACACTTTGGAAAGAGGCCCTCTGGTTGGATCCGAGCTTCACCCGGGTCTCGACTGTCCAAAAGCTCGCCCAGATTGGCGAAGCAATCGCCGATGTGATCCTCTAGGGCCATTTCCTCTGATTGCCCACGATCTTGTTCAAGTGGAGATTGGTCGGGCATATTAGCCCGCTTTGCGGCTCAAGACAACTCTCCGCCTCAAGATGAGATTGCTGAAATTAGAGATCTCGGCGGCGATTTGGGCTTCTTTGCTTCTCTGCAGTAAGACCAGCTTTTTTTTTTTTTTTTTTTTTTTTTTTTTTTTTTTTTTTTTAAGCGTCCTCTGTTTTCCACACTCGGTGCTCGTTTAGATAGGGTACTTGAGGCCACGAGAGGCGCGATCTGAGGTGAGGAAAGTGACGGCGCAACTGGGAGCGGCCCGATAAGGCGAGGTTCTTGCCGAAAAAGAAAGCTAAACATCTGGTGGCGAGGTGGAGAAGATGAAAGCAATCATGGAGGAGCACTCTGGATTGGATCTTGAGATCAATGAGAAAGTTGCATCTTTGACAAAGGACTATCTTGGTAGCGCAGGAGGAGATCGCCACGTTGAGGTTAAGCTTCTTTGAGGCGGAGACAGCCGCCAAAGAGGCTTCTTGAGAAAGCTATTGAGGAAGGCTGCGAAGAAAGCGGTGAGGTGTGTCGAGGAGGCCAAGTCAGGGGCCGTCACCGCTACAAGAATTCGGATGACTTCTTCGACCTTATGGAGCATAGCTTTGACCAGGGCTTTAGTCACCTAGCTCGTTGTATCTGGGCTGATCGAGGCGGGGGGGCACATTACTCTGGAAGATATCTTTGCGGTGGGTGAACACGCACCAAGGTCATCCCGATTTAGTGGTCTTTCACCCGGAAATCCACTTATGCAAGCGAGCTTGTTACCTCGATTCAGGTGAATAAGCTTAAGCGTGGCGAGCTGTTTGGGATCCTGCTCACTGTTAATCCTGTAAACTTTGAGATGTTGAAGAAGCCTCCGCCTCCGAGCAAGCGACGAGTTTATCGACACCCTTTACTCTCATGCTCTTTAGATTTCTTGGATTTTTCTGCGAGCCCCTTGAAAATTTGATTTGTAACTTTGACTATTTGCTTTTGTGATTTGGTGAATCTTGAGTTGTAATATCTTGACAATTTACTTTACGCATTTTCAATTTATAAAACTTGGCTTTTCATCCCTGATTCGATCTGGCGGCTTTCGCGAGGTATGAGCGATACAGTTATTTTATTTTCATCTTTGTCCTCTTGATTAAATGCGAGGTTGTTCAATAATTTGGCGGTGTCAAGCGGTCATGAAACATCGTCGTCTCATTCTAACCGTAGTCGCTGTCGACGCTAATCTTCAAGTTTCAGCCCCTAATGAGAAAGCGGTGCTTTGCGAGCAGAGCCTCTCTCGAGCGACCTTTGGCTGTCATTAAAGCGAGTTATGACCCCAATGACTAGGCGTCGGTTATAGCTAATGTAGCCATAAATTTCGGTCTCTTCATAGTCCAGCGCCTGTTGCCTTGGTTTTGGGCGGTTGCATATCTCGGCCCTAGGATCGATTAATCTCAACCATTGATTATGTCCCTTTTTGTATAAAAGGGGTTACTTTGAGACTCACTCTACCTCTTGCCTCATCTTGAATTTTGCTTTCTTTCTTCCTCAATCGTTCATTATCCTCTTTACCGTTTATCCCCGACTCTATGTCTCATCCAGGGGAAGCGGCCGGGTTCGGATATTCAAAGCTCGTCCCGTCCGGGATGTTTCCCCACTTTCACCACTTGCCTCCCCGTAGCCAAGGATTATTTACGGATTATTTTAAGTGGCGTGATATTATGAGGAGAGGGGCTTGAATGAACAACGAATAGAAAACGGCTCCATCTTTGCGCGCGTTAAACTTTACGTGGTGGTGGAATTTATTCTTGAGCCTCTGGGAGCGGTTAATGTTACCATGATCACGGGAATTTTATTCCGTGTTATGCGAGGTAGCCTCTGGCGGTCGATGAGTAGCATTTCTCTCCGGGTGTCCCGTTATCTTTACTCCGAGAAATTAACCAAGTTTTAACATACCGCTATAAATCCCTCCTCCCATTATGAGATCGCTTTGGGACCTTGCGGATGAGGAAAATAGGCGGTCGTCTAGGTATTGCAATGTCTGTTGTTCCCGAGAATCGGCGGGTTTGGTCTTTAGGAGTATTGCGTCCGACCTCTCTCGCAGCGACCGTGAGTGGAAGAAGTTTATAAATTCCCGCTCTTATCTTTGCCGACCAGATGTTGTTAGTGAGGCGGCGCTCATTCACTGCGCCATTCGCGACCATCGAGTGGATATAGGCGGGAGTGTTGATCCATCGCGAGGCACTAAGATATCGCTGCTCGGTGGGTCAAGATCGCCGAGTGCTGGTACGCCAGCATGCCTTTGGCGTCGCCGATAACCAAATTATGCGATGGCGCCAGGGTTCCTTCCATACTCTCGACCGATATGTTTGAAAAAACTTATCCGGTGGAGCCGCTTTAGCGTGTGGTGTCGTTTTGGACCTCGACACATGTGATCGGAGGAAGATAACCATCCTGCGCAGTTGATGGAAGTTTGTCCAGGCTCGATCGATATGTTTGAAAAAACTTCTCATCATTTATCATTTTTTTTTTTTTTTTTTTTTTTTTGTGATGCGAAAAAGACAAGGATGTAAATACAATTTGGAAGAAACGACTTTATTTGAATTGGCTTGTTACATATAGTATTTTTTCAGTTATGCGCATGCCATGGCCTATTATACTCATGGCCCTCCTTGTCACTTAGCATGTACGTCCCTTTTTGATAACTCGCGAAATCTGTAGGGGCCCTCGGGTTTTCCGATAGCTTTCCTTTTTTAAGCCGTGGCCCGTGGCTTGTCTTTTTGTAGAACGTAATCCCGGCGGCGAGTGATGATTGCGAATCGTTTGTCGTGATGACGCTTTGCCGCTGTGTTATAATTGACTAGGCGATTGTATGCCTGGATGCACCGTTCTCTACTAGATCAAGCTCGAGTTTCTGCGCCGTCGTATTATTGACCTCATTTGTAAAAAAACGACCACTGGGGCTTGGTAAGGCCATTTCCACAGCGCCATAGCCTCGAGATCCATATGTTAAAGCAAAGGAGTTTCCCTCATTGTGATTTTTCGCGGCGTCCCGAGTGCCCATAGAGCGCTGGAAGGTGATCCGGCCCGGTGGCTGCTTTCTCACCAGGCTCTTCTTTAACACACTTAGGACTGTTTGTTGGCATTTTCGACTTGCCCATTTCCTTGCGGGTAGCACACGGATGATTGCCAATGTTTAACATTGTTCTCTTCACAAAATCTGTCGAATTCGTCTACGAATTGAGGTCCGTGGTCGGAAACCATCACTCTCGGAACACCAAATCTTGTCCATATTTGATCGAGCAAAAGTATGTTATGTCCCGGGTATTGGTTTTACTAAGGCCTTAGCCTCGACCCATTTAGTAAAATAATCCACCGCGACGACCACGTATTCGCAACTGGCGACCACTTCTTCAAAGGTCCGATGAGTCGATCGCCCACATGTCGAAAGGCCAGGCGGCTACCACTATGCTTTGTTCGGTGAGGGTAGCTGAGGGATATTTGCGAACTTACGGCAAGTATCACATGCTTGGGTATGAGATTTGGCGTCTTACGCTAATTTCGGCCAATAATATCCGGCTAAAGTACATACGTGCTAGTGTTCGATTGGAGGGATGGCGCGCACAATCCCTCATGTAGTTACTGTAGAATTCCCGTTACCTCCTCGAATTAAATGCGCACGCGAAGGGTTTAGAGAATGAATGACGGTAAAAAGCACATCGTCCATAATCATATATCTTGCGGCCCTTTTTACTAAGGCCTTAGCTTTGCAAGGATGTTGAGAAGCTCCCTAACTCAATATAAGACTTCATGATGTCGACCCAACAAGTATTCTTGGGTTGGAAATCCATGATCTCGACACAGGAGATGGCGGGCTCCGATAGGTGTTCGACCATGATCTTTGAGATCGCCGCGACGCGTCTTGTTTGGTTAATTTGGATAAGTAGTACGCCTTTATGATTGTCCTCTCGAGGATGTTTTTGAATTGACAATATCTGAAAAGGCGCTTTGAGTCTTTTGTGAGGTTAATATACCTCTGTAAAATTTACGCAATGAATGCCAAAGGACCCATTGATTTGATTCACCACCAAGCGTGAGTCGCAAAATACTTGTATATTTTAGACTTTCATGGCTTTGGCGAGTTTCAACCCGAGCAATGGCGGCCTCGTATTACGCGCCTGGTTATTAGGCGGTGAAATCGAATCTCGAGCACCTGCTCAATTTCTTACGAGGTGTCCGGCTCTAACGAGATTATTCCCGCGCCACACCGCTTTTTGTGATTAAGCGGCGCCATCGACGTGAAGCGCCAGCGGTGACTTGGCACGATAGGCTCGTCCTCTGTGGTGACCTTATCTGGTCGCGTTCGGGCGGACACGCTCTTTCACCTCTTCGTTGAAGCTTGTTTACGCTATGAAATGCAGGAGAGCACAGGCTTTTATAGCCTTCGAGGCTCATGCGGATATCGAACTCGATAAGCTCGATGGCCCATCGGAGCGATCGACCAGACAGTGCGGTTTGTGAAGAACTTTGTCTTAGCGATGCATTTGATAAGACTACGATGGTGTGCGATGAAAAGTAAGCCCTTAATTTGCGGGCAGCTTATAACAACACAATAAGCCAACTTTTCTATATTAAAATAACGACTTTCAACGGGGCTTAGAGCTTTGGAAACATAAAAAAGCGGCCTGCGAGCCTTCCTCCTCTTTTACAAGTCTTTGCGGCTATGGCCCTATCTGAGGCGCCAAATACAAGAACAAAATATCCCGAGCCTCAAAATTGGTTAACTCTTGGCGGTCTTGACAAGTATTCTTTGAGGTATTTGAATGCACAGGAGCATTCCATTTGTCAAGAAGAAGTACCCGGCCCTTTTTCGAATTTTGAAGAAAGCGGACTTCTTTCTGCGGATTTGAGACAAACCTATCCAGTTGTGATTACGCCGTTAAGCCGCTGTACTTCTTCTTATCTTGGTGGGCTCGCTCATATTGACCAGGGCCTCGATTTTCTCGGGATTTGCCTCGATCCCCTTTGACTTACCATAAAGCCCGAAATTTTCTGCTGGACCCCAAAAGTACATTTAAGTAGGGTTTAGTTTCATTGAGTGGCCCTTTACATTGGCGAAGGTTTCGCGAAGGTCCACCAGGTGACCACTGGCGACTTGACTTTACGACCATATCATCAATATAGGCTTCCATGTTCACCGCTTTATTTGTGTCTTTGAAAACTTCGGTTTACCATTCTACGATATGTCGAACTGCGTTCTTTAGGCGAAGGCATCATCTCATAGTAATAGAGTCCACTGCGGCCTCGAAGGCCGTCATTTCCTTGTCTTCATCTGCCATTTTGACCTGGTGATAACCGGAATATCGTCCAGAAAACTCAGTGTCTCGAATCCGGCGATCCGTCGACCATTTTGTCAATCCGAGGCGCGCGTATAAGGGTCTTTGGGGCAAGCTTTGTTCAAGTCTGTGAAGTCGACACACATCCGCCACTTGCCGTTATGTTTCTTTACCATTACTACGTTTGCCCGACCATGTGGGATATTGGAGCTCCTTGATAATGCTGCTTTGCTAGAAGTTTTTGACTTCACCTTTTATTGCGATCTCTTTTCCGGAGAAAGCGGCGTGCTCTTTCTTTGTATTGAGTGCAAGTAGGGTCGGCATTTAGATAGTGCAAAGCGACCTCGACCTGCGCCCCCTCATATCTGTTACTTCCCATGCAAAGGCGCTCAAGTTGGCTTTTAGAAGCCCGATCAATTCTTCCTCTCTTCCTCGGTGGTCCTCGATCCTATTTTTATTTTTGATCGGGATATTTGTCGTTTATTATAACCTCGATCAACTCGTCCTCGGCGGTGAAGTCGGGCTCGTCCCGAACTTGCAATGTTTCCACCTCTCTTGCCTTTTCGGGATTTCTTTCATCATAGCAATCGATCCGTAGCCGTGTTAAAACCATCGATCGGGGTCGCTTAGAATCGACCCTGTTTTTGGTCATATAGTCGAGGAAAGCTCCGAGGTCGGTGATGGCGACCCCACTTCTTCCTACGTGAAATTTGACCCGTTGGTGAGGGAGCGGACGCCACCATTTGAAATTTTTCATGGCGGGATCCCGAGATAATGTTGTAGTATGAGGAAGATCAATAACTAAAAATGTGATTATCTCGATTCTGCATGGCTCATGAGTCGCCCCCGGAGTGCGTTGAGGTCGACCGTTCCTCCGACCCGCCGCGGTGTCGTTGGTAAAAACCTCGAGCACCCCGGGTAAGGTTTCAACTTAGCTTCTCCAAATCCGATCTGTTTTAAGCGATCCGAAATAGATGACGTCGCGACCATTACACATGTCGATCATCGCTCTCTTGACTCCATGTTTGTCGTTTATTCCGATTTTGAGAACAAGGGGTACCTCCATGGGGCCCTCGCTTGTGGCCAATTCGCTTTTAGTGAACATGATTCCCTTCTCGTTTTCCCCCAACACCACCGACTTTTCAAAGTCGCGCGCATTGATCTGGTGTATCTGAGATTTCACCCGATGATTCTTTGGGATATCCCATGGATAACTTGGACCTCTTTACGATGAGCGCGGGGCGACCTCGGTGGTACCGTATTCCCGTCTCGCTTATACTTAGTCGGCTGGTCCTCGCGGATTAACCTTTCTATTTCTCGCCTTAACGTGAAACATTCATCTGTGATGTGACCATGATCCTTGTGATAGTCACGATGCACTTGGACTTGTCGCGATTGTCGGGATCGCCCCTCATAGGTTTGGGCTTGTCAAAGTGCTCATGGTTTGAACAATATTTGAGATGCTTTGGTGTTGGCGGGGTAAAATTGTCCTCGGCCCGAATTTATAAGGCTTTTTACCTCGCGTTCGTGATTTGCCTCTCGCCTTTTTCCTTCTTTTTCTCCTCCGTGCGCTCTCTCTTTGCGAAGGATGCTCTGCTTTTGGCTTTGCCTGCCGAGGGCGGCGCTTACTTGACTCCCATCATTCGAGCCCTTTCCAACATTTCCACGAGGCCCGCTTTAGGGGGCTGTAGAGTTGAACTTCGATTTTCATTGGACCATTGGCGATCCTCAGTGAGAAACATGTGACAACCGCATCATCCGAATGTTTCTTGTTTGATCGTATATTACGATGAAACGTTCGTAATAATCTTTTCGGATTCATGTCCTCCCATGCGAACTTAAATGCAGGTCCTCTATAGTTTTCTTTGGCCTACTCGCGATTCAAATTCTCGGCGAATTTCTCGGAGAGATCCTCGACCTTTTACCGAGCCACGGGAAAGTCCCGTATCAAGAGGCGGCCCTATCTGCATGCTTCCGACTAAAGCGATGCACCAGTAGGATTTATTTTGGGTCGCCAGGTGATGCGACCTTGAAAGCGGTGAGCGGTCGTTTGGGCAAGAATTTCCATTGTAGTAATTATAGCTGGGGTAGCTAACCTTTTAAGTGTTGGCGGGCAATGTTTACGTAATTCTCTTGGCGAGTCGTTAATTCCTGAGATCGGGCGGCCTCTCGGTGGCCTCGACTTTTTCAATTCGGCGAGCTCATTTTCATTATTTCCATTTGCTCTGCCAAGGCGGGGTCAAAGCGGGCGCGGCGATTCACGTGTCTTCGTCTTTTCCGGCTGCGCTCGACTCCGGCGGTCTTGCGACTCTTCCCGACGAGCTCTTTTCTCACGTATGATTATGCGGGCGTCCGGTGGGTCCCTATCTTGGGGGGGAAATCTCTCTTCGGGAAGGCCGAGACGACTTGGGGCCGAGGCCTTGTCCTTCTCACCTAACCTTTTGAAGGCCGAACCTTTTTAGTGAGACTTTTCCCTCGATGATTGCGATCTGGGAGAACCGAGGTCCACACAACGTCCTTCCTAGGTCGCTGCGACTGATGAGCGCCTGCTTTCCTCTATCTCGATCCCGCGAGTGCGGCTTTGCCGACCTCTATTCACGACCGCGGAGGCGATTTCATTTCTAGGAGGATTTAGGGGGTCGTACCGACATTGGAGTTTGGCCCCTAGCCACTAGACGGGAATTAGCTAGGTAC
Organism: Gentiana macrophylla; assembly: GCA_026214975.1. NCBI lineage: Eukaryota > Viridiplantae > Streptophyta > Magnoliopsida > Gentianales > Gentianaceae > Gentiana > Gentiana macrophylla. The sequence continues at coordinate 14,624 of JAOBSW010000787.1, read as the reverse complement.
ATAGTTTCCGCATACCTCGCGTATTCCCTTATTTCCACAACCTCCGGATCCTCCTGGAGATCTGGCTCTGCCCTGGGAGTTGACCTCTGGCTTTGCTGCGATCGAGATGATCCTCTGATTTTCCTATCCAAAGCTGCTACGACCTCTCTTGACTTAGCCTTCCGATTTATCAAATTTGGGCATCGCTGGGGGCCAAAACTCCCCTTTGTGATCCTTCCCCACCCGCTTGCGTAATCTCTTGTGTCTCTATCGCGGCGTCAGCTTGTACATGTGTTTGTACAACGCCTCTCGCAGGAGTTTGGGGGTCCAGTTGTCCTTTGCTTCCCGCCATAGGTTGACTATTTGTGATTAGATTTCGCCTTGGGTCGGACTTCACAGCAACTTTGATATGATCTTTAGGTGATGGAGTCGGTCAGATAGACCGCCGTTTTTGGATTGTGTGTAGTTTTTATGAACTGATGAAGCTTTTTGTTCCCGATAACGGAGCCAACTGATGATGTATAAATCGTCACGGGTGTCCTTGCGGTGCATGGATGATGGATATCTGGCTGTATTTAAGGTGTGGTGTTACTCCGGCGGGTGGTGGTATGGAGGAGTGAGAATGGAGAGAGCTTTGGCTTGCAAGTATAGTGTGTATTCCATCTATTTCATATATCTCTAGTTTACAATGACCACCCCTTTTATAGAGGTGGGTAACTTAGGGCATAAGTAATCTATTAGATATTTTACTAATAGCTAGGTTTAACTTAAATGCTAAGCAAGACGAAATATCTAAGATACAAGTGGGGAAAAGATCTGGATCAATCGGCGGCCATCTATCTGAGAGGTCGCAAGGAGTAGGCCTTTTCGGCCTCGCCCTGGCGACCCTCTTGACTTGCTGGATGAGATTCACGAGGATCTGCTTGCACTTGCCTTGCGGGACCGCAAATGCTTTGGTCGCGGCGAGGTGAGACACTGATCGCCGCCCGCACTGCGATCTCTCTGTTATTCGGAGGGGTGGCGCGATGGGTTGTTTCTTCTTGTTGAGGTGGTGGAATTATTTATACCCATCGACTACTAATCGAAAAAGCGCCCCACGAATAATAACCAAAGTCGCTAATTCAAGAGAGAGAGGTAATAACCGAGACATTCCTCCCTCCAATTCGGCTGGGTAAGAGTTGAACCGAGCTCCAGGTAGAGCTCAATCGGGCTCTCGTTCTGCAGTGTTGATTGATGAAAATGAAGTGATAGAAAGTGCACCCGTGGAAACGCTGCAACAGCAGCTACAGAACATTCCTATGGGATCACAAACTCCAACAATCCGTCAAGCAAATAAAGGTGAATCTTCGGGTAACTCTCGGGGTAGAGGCAGGGGAGGTATCTCAGTTGGCTCAAACAGAGTACGGGTTCAATCAAGTGCCACACGACCAGTTGAAAATCAAGTCAGCTCATTGCAACGAGATACACCATGAACACCATTAACGTAGATTCCGAACAGCCGATTAAATGCTGCACCATCCCAAGCGCAACATCCGATCAGCGGGGTCTTTGATCCTAAACAGGGTGACCCGACGATTGCTGCATTGGGCCGGCAAGAACCTTTATCCATGAAGCAAATCATCCCCATGTAAGGTTATGTCAAAGCAAATCCTCCGGATGCAAGCCATCATGAGGACTCCGTAATGATGAATGTCGATATGGATAATCATATGCATGACACTGCTCCTGGGCAGGAAGGCACGCCTCATACCCGACATTTATAATGAGAGTCATTGCATGGAACTGTCGAGGAGCGGGCTCCTCAACGTTTTTCAGACATTTAAAGGATATGGTGTCTGAACACCAGCCGGATATCTTGCTTCTTTCTGAAACTAGAGTCCCAAGTCTTAAGGGTAATCATATTTTGCCCCGATTCCACTTTACCAATTTAGTAGCAGTTGAAGCTAACGGATTCAGTGGTGGTTTGTGGTGTTTTTGGAATAATTCTTTTATACATTTGCGGATGTTGTGTGCTACTAAACAGAGCTTAGTGATGGTGGCAATGAATAATGGTCACGCTTTGTTGGATTTTGATTTTTATTTATGCCAGCCCACGCCTCTCTCGAGTGAGGAACTTTGGAATTTTCTTAACGATGCTAGTCAATTTATTACGGTACCGTGGTGTATTATTGGTGACTTCAACCAAGTCATTCATCTTTGAGGACAAGAGAAGAGGTAATCCGGTCTGCGAATGCGATGTTGATAAGATGAGAAGCGCCTCGACTTTTATGGCCTAAAGGAATTCCTCTAAGACCTCGCTTTACATGGTCTAGCTCGATTCATAACGCTCACGCTATCGAACAACGACTAGACCAGGCCTTCTGCTCCGGCTCTTGGCACAATCTGTTTCCGGCCTCACTTGGGTTGTATTTGCCTCGGGTACACTCTGACCATCATCCAATAATGTTGGTGGACCACCTATATACTCGGCCACCAGCTAGGGATCGGCCATTTCGGTTTCAGGCTTGTTGGGTTGAACACAAAGTCTTTCCAGATTTTATGCGGCAACATTGGGATTCCTCTCATACTCATATGGCTTCAAAAATTAAAAAATTTATGACAGATGTATCTAACTGGAACCGGCAAGTATTTGGAAACATTTTTTTATGGAAAACGGCGATGCAAGGCGAGACTAGCGGGCATCCAAAGTGCCCTTACTTATGCTCCCTCCTCTTTTTTATCTCGCTTGGCTAAAACGTTATTGGTGGAATACGATGAGATCCTCAAACAGGAGGAGATTTATTGGTATCAAAATTCGAAGTTGAAGTGGTTGTCTGATGGGGAACGGAATACACACTTTTTTCATATGACCGCGGTTCGTCGACGAGCGAGAAGTAGAATCGACTATCTTAAAGATGCGCAGGGAAATTGGATAGCTGATGCAGATGAACTCAAACAAATTGTTCGTCAGTTCTATGTTGATTTATACACGGAGGAACCGGTCACCCCCTCTCGCCGTATATAGTATTACCAAGGTTTTCCCACGCTGATCGTCGAGTTCTGAATCGCCCTGTGGTCGAAGCCGAGATTAGATCCGCTGTTTTTGAAATGGGAGCGTATAAATCTCCGGGACCAGGCAGTGCGCCTCCTTTATTTTTTTGAGAAATTGGGAGGTGGTAGGTGAGTCGATGGTGAATTTTGTATTGCAAGCCTTCCATAATAAAAGTTTCCCACCGAGCATGAATCGCATTTTGTCTCCCTCATACCAAAAGGTACACCACCGGAGTCGATCAATCGATTGAGACCCATTGCTCTTGCAAATGTACTTGTTAAGATCAGAACGAAAGTGATAAGCGGACCGGTTGAAACTTTTGATTGGCAACATCATCCCGACCCGGTCAGTGCTTTCATCCTGCGGCGCGGACAATGGATAATGTGATTGTAGTTCAGGAGGCGCTTCACACGATGCACAAGAAAAAGGGTAAGAAAGGCTTTATGATTGTTAAGGTGGATCTAGAAAAAGCCTACGATAGGGTGAATCGGGACTTTCTCTCACATCATGTCTTTGCGGGCCACGGGATTTTTGGAGGACTTGATTACGTTGATCCGTTTTTGCCTATCCTCGGTATCCTTGTCCATACTCTGGAATAGTTTGCCTCTTGATGATTTCCAACCTAAACGAGGTATCAGGAAAGGGGACCCTCTCGTTCCCTATCTGTTTGTGTTGATCATGCAAGTGTTGAGCACGTTTATCGAAGCAGCAGAATAAGATGGGAGATGGAGACCATTCTGTATATCCAGAGGTGGGCCAAAATATCCTATTTATTTTTTGTAGACGATCTGCTACTTTTCACGAAGGCTTCAGTGGACAAGCTGAGGTATTGGAGCAGGTTCTGTCCTTATTCTGTTCAGTGTCGGGGCAGAAGGTTAGCATCTGCAAGTCTAAATTTTACGTCTCCCCGAATGTGTGTAATGCAGTGGCCTCAGACATCGCGGATAAATTGGGTCTGACACGCACATTTGATCTGGGTAAGTACTTGGGAGTCCCTCTCTATGCCAAGACAAGAAAAGCAAACTATGGCTTCATCCTCGATAAAGTACGGCTAAGCTTCAAATCTGGAAAGCAAAAATTCTATCGCGTGCGGGATGAAATATTCTTATCCAATCTGCTCTCACAACTATTACCTACTACTTTATGAAGACTCGGCTCCCCTACGCGATCATTGATGAAGTGGAGAAGGTGGCCCGAAACTTCTTCTGGGCAGGGGATGAGAAAGAGCGTAGCATGCACTATGTTGCTTGGGCGGATATCTATAAACCAAAGTCGTGTGGCGGTCCGGGGATTCGACGACTTCGGAACATGAACATAGCCCTCTTAGCAAAACTGCCTGGCAATTGTTAGTGGGAAAAGATTTTCTTTGGGTGAAGGTGTTGCAATCCAAATATGGAAGCCCCCTATCTCAGCCCAAACCGACATGCTCGCTTTTGTGGCGGAGTATTTGTATGGCAACGGATTGCTTCCGTGATGTTCTTCAAAGTAATACGAACGGAAGAATGGAATGGCTCGCCATAACCTCGGGGAAGTTTGATGTGGCTAGTGCCTACCATGTGCAACTCAGTGATCTGTGCTCGAAGGAGGAGGAGAAGCAATGGAAGCCAATATGGACAATTAAAGGGCCAAAATGAGGTAACATGCTTCTTTGTCTTCTACGATGTGAGTCACTGCCGACGGCAAGCTTGCTGACACACCGGCACATGTCAATGGAGGATAGTTGTCCGAATTGCTTGAATTTTGAGGAAACGTTACTACATGACTTTAGGGACTGTGGGTGGATTAAGGCCACGTGGAAAAGCTTAATTGCTGCTACTCATCAACAATGATTTTTTGGAGTCGAAAAGGCATGTGATTGGGTAGACTTATGTTTAAAGGAGGATATCTCGGGAAATGGGGACTTAATTGTTAGATGTAATATCGTCGGATCAATCATAGATTGACCCGATTACGCAGCGGAATGCATCAGATCTAGATCTAAACGAAACAAAAAACATAAATTTAAGATCTAAATCTACAAGGGGGTTTAGGAGCCTACATTTTTATGGTGCTTAACTCCAAGATCAAAAGGCTCCTTGAACACGTGATTGAGCGACCACCGTCTTCCAACGTGTGTCTCCCAAAGAACACCAAGTGGGATGGTGTTTCCGCCACGACCTCCTTGATATGCTACCGGAATAATCCCGAAGATTATTCCAACTCGAACCCAAAGAAAGATGGCCGAAAATTCTAAGCCACTTTCTTGTGTATATGGCGTGATTAGTGATTGTCAAAAGGCAGGGAGAACTCTATTTATATAGGAGAGAAAACTTAAGCCTTAAGGATTAAATAATTAAGAGATAATTATTATATTAATCCTTTTCCAAATAAAAGATAAATAAAATAATTATCCCAAACAAATTAGGATAAATCATATTATTATCTAATATTCCATAAATTATCATTTAACAAATAAAAGATAAATCACATATTAAATAATTATCCAAGCTAATTTCTTAATAATTAAATAATAAATCACAATATGCATGCGCACTTTCTCTCAAAAAATAAGGTCACGTACCTTTTTTTCTATATTTGACCAAAAATTAGGTCAACACACATTCGAGTGGAATCACAAAAAAAATCTTTTCCGTGTATTTAATTATTTAGTCCAACTAAACAATTAATCACATATCAAATTAAATAGTCCAATCCAACTATTTAATTATAATTGAGGCAATGCAACGACGAAAAACCTATATCTTTATATTAGAAATCACGTCGGGGCGCCAATGGACATATTCGATGAATACAATAAGTCGAATAAAATTATTAAATCGAGACGAATAATTATATCCAACCTATTAATTCCGGGATTACACCACCATAAACCCGAAATTGAACTCTATCGAATATAGATAACTTTATCTCAATTTATGAGTCGAAATCGTCCACCGATATAATCATTACATACGGATAAATCCTCCATGATTGCTTACTTCGATTCGGGATATTTCCGTAAACCCTTCTCGAAACATATTATCCTTATTTAACATTAACCCCTAGTGATCAATTAGTTCATAACCAATATAATATGAACTCGGGCCCATCGATCGCTTTACAGGGTTAACAAATAAGGAATTGTCTATCTACTTCCGAGGAAGGAATGGATTCCATATCGTGATAACACGGACCACTCACTCATTCCGAATAGAGCCAACGAAGTGTTGGACCACATCTTCGCGGGGTGATCTTTACTAACACATCAAACTCTACCATAGTCTAGCGGTTATGCGTGATCACCTCGGGATTGAGATTAATCCATATATGATCATCTTGTGATTCGATAAGACTTCTCGAACACGGAATTATATCGAGAACTCAAATCAAATCGGTCCAAATTTCTATATGATTATCATCATATATAAATGCCCCACTAGGTACCACCTATTACCCGGCCGATCCGGATAAGACTGTCACACCGTAAAAGTGCAGGGCGCATTAATAGCAAATTAATCTAGAGACCCGTACTCCGATTAATAAGCGCTACGTCTAAGTTAATTTTAAGTACATCTCACTAACTCAATCCTCTTGTGTATAGCAATACAACGAGTTATGTGATTACATAAACGCAGGTACTTAGGGTTTTCAGTAGTGTCTTAATTATAAGCATACATGCATATAATAAGATGAATTACTAATTCCGTCCTAAAACAATTATATAATTGTCTTTCGGGCACTACATCTTACATTAATCTCATGGAAATTCCTCTTAAGGGAGGTCATCTCAGGTACGTGGTATTGGCGGAATCAGAAGAGTCATTGTGCGGGGTCGCATCGCTCCCCGAAGGAAGTTTTCATTAAACAAGCAATTCAGAAGGTGAAAGAATTACGAATAGCTTGGCCCACCTAGTTCGTCTACATTGACTAGCTACTAGCAGTTTCTGTCAAAAGTAGAAATTTTGTATAGGTATAGTTGCTTGTATTCTTTTTGGTTACAACGAACTTGTGATGTACATCTTATTTGGTGATGAATAAATAAAGATCCGGTTCCCCCCCCCAAAAAAAAAAACAAAACATAACACTGAATTGATGAAAATTGAGCTGACAAGTGATAACGCGTTATAAAACAATCAAATAAAAAGACAAATTATGAGGTAAGACAGAAATATTAAATTTCTCCTTTTCATTTCTCCCTACACATCATTACATTCCAAATGTATGGATGAAATATTTATTTATTTATTTATTTTTCCCCGCGAGATGAAAGTTTTATTATAACCGAATAAACAAAGTTTACAACACGGCCAAAGCCGTAATACAACGCGGCCAAATGCCGCACTGACAATGCCAAACAAGGCTATCAAGACCAAAAGTCTCCACGAGACAGGCTTGATAAAAGGGGTGAAGAAGCCCAGAGAGGCCAAGAGCTTCACCCCACAACAAAAAACTAAAATCTAGTACAAACAAAACGTCTAGCAACGAAATTGAAACCAATGGAGGAGCAATGATCCAATTCAGCCACCACCGGCGAACCGCCGCCGTTGCCCGCCACCTCCAAGTGGAGAGAGAAGCCCGAAAGAAAGACCAACACCTCCGAAGAAAGAGTGACTGCCATAAACGCCGCCTAAGAGCCCGGAGCCTTAGAGGGAAATATAAGAGGCATACATCGCCGCCGTCGCCACACCACTACCACAACCACTTGGTAGAACTCCACCACTGAGGCGAGAACACCACTGGAGGCGGTGAAGCGAGATCAAGGCGGGGATGAGCGAGATCGCAAATCCAACGCGACACAAAGAAATCCGACCAACGCCGCCAATCACCAATGACCCAAGCATCAAACTCGCACCATCGGACATGCGATAGCTCCAAGAGAGCTTGCGGATGGAAAGCCATGCCTACCTCTTGCCAATCGAAGAAGCGGCGCAGGAGGAATCTGAAAAGGAAAAAACAAGAAAGGCGAAATAAAAGATACTATTTACGAAGCGGACACACGGCGACCTAAGCGCCACCAACGGAAAGGACCAACAAGGCTTGGGGCTGTAGTGGGAACGGGAGGTGGAGAAAAAGGATGAAAGAGGAGTTACTTAATAAAAGCATGGATGAAATATTTATACCACTAAAGGAAATGAAGATGAATCATCTGCTAAACTACAATAAAGTATAATACAATAATAATAATAATAATAATAATAATAATAATAATAATAACAATAACTTGCAAACAAGGGAATGACCCAACAATATGTGTTGTCTTTTTAATCCTAAGTTTTGGGTTGAGTTTTAATGCGATAAAAATTATGAAATTGTGCGTGGTAAAACCATACATGAAAACTCTTGAAATTTGTAAAAAACCATAACCGAAAACTCTTGATCAATGGTGATCTCGGCAGCGTTGGTCGAAATAGATTCATCATGATCAATTTAAATTCGATGATGATCAATCGGTCAGACATACTGTTGTATCACACGTCGTTAATAATAATGATAGATACATCATTGATCAATTTAAATTCATTATGATCAATGATGACACGCGATGGTGATCTAGCCGCTGATCATGATAGAAGACACCATGATCAATTTAAAATTATCCGTTATATCACAATCATTGTCGTCGTATCATTAGTGTTTCACTCATTTTAGACATAGACTAGAAAACAAAAATCTTTTCCTTAAATAAATTTGTTTTTTTAAAAGGAAAAATCTGATAACTTCTCCTGCGGAATTTCGTAGTAATCGGGAAAGAGCTTCCGGCGCCGTCGTTCATGGTACAGCAAACGGCGAAGATAAACAACAGGACTAGCTAGTCACTACCCATTCCAAATGATAGTTTGCAGGTCTCTCTTCAGGTTAAATTCCTTCAACCTTACGCTCGACAGTCGACATCACCTCCGGTTAATAGTTCGTAATCCTCTTACCAATATAGTAATCTTGATTAACTGATTCTAAGTGCCTGCGATCAAGTTGTTTCGCAGAGTCGACACTGTACTCAGGGTAACCAATAATTTCGCTATATCTTCTTCAGCTCGCCCCTTTCAGGTTTGCAATTTTCGCGTTTTTTTTTTCTCATTTCAAATGAATTACGAATAGAACTGCAGTTTTACTTTCTATGTTTGTTTAATGTAATAGTTTATTTGAAAATTGAATTGCAATTTTTTTTTTTTGGCTGAAGATGGTAAAATAACTTATGTGTTCGATCATTTCATCAGAGAGTGTACTTTTACCGTGCTGCCAACTATGACTTGAAGATTGATATCGGAGTAGTCCTGATTAATCCAATGGATCGGGCAAAGCTAAATAAAGCCTCGCATGAGTGGAGAAAGGTCTCCACTCAGTCTAGTTCTCACACAGGTTAGGTGATGCTTGTTACTGAAGTTTCATGTCTTCGGAATTGCTTATATTTTTATACAGAATTTCAGGTTTTTGCAATAATAGACCTTTGAATGTCTTAAAACGGAGCACAAATTGAATTTCTAAGAGAGAAGTTAATTGCAATTCATCATTCTAAAGAGCTAAGAATAAAACGTTAGGATAAGCAAATTGAGAAATATAGTTTTTTCTAATATCTTTTCCTTGGGAAGGAATAGTGGCTTGATTACCTTATGAAGTTCTTAGAAGAGTGAGAGTGTGAGATCAAATGACATTGTACATTGCATAATTGCTGTTATTTTCCAATAATTAGAAGAATTACACAACTAGGTATTGATGTTCTGGGATACTTAATTACTTATGCTTGATGAGATTCGTCTTAGTTAAATTTCCATCACTTGAAAGTCTTGAAAAGATTCTAAGTATTACTTTTATATATCAGGGATAAGAATTGTTGTAGACTTCCCCAAACCTTCCGTGAGGAAGGATAATTCCGTCGACTGCCCTTTTAGTATATTTGTTTTGAGTGTAAAATTTATGTGGGAAATTGCAGGATATGAAGTGAAAGATGTAAGCTTGGCCTCTTCAGATTTTGGCGACAAAAGAGAGAATAAGGAAATGGATGATCCAGTGGTGAATCCTGGCATGTCTTCATTAAGTCAATATGAGACTGAAGTTAAAGGCGAGGGTGAAACAGATGTTAGTCATGGATCACAGTTATCCTCTGTGGATGCTGGAGGAAGGAAAGAAGAATCAACTTCTGCTGAGAACGCAGTCACTTGCAATTGAATACTCTCCTTCAACAGGAAGGCATACACTGACTTTAGAGGTAATGTTCTTCCTTTCTTTTTTTCTGTTAGAACTTGCTGTTTTCAACTTTTGCTCTTTAGTTGGAATTGTGCTTGGAGCATCCACCTCTTTGCCCTATGTGGTTACAGCATGTGGATCATTTGGTTTTGTATTTCAAGCTAATGCTATGTGGATTTTAAAATAAGGGCAAAAGACACCGGAGGCCCCAAAACTATCTTGATCGTAATATTTTGGCCAATGAACTATATTTTAACAAGCTGACCCCTAATCAATGTTTGATTAACAAACTGGCTGTTGATCAAATTGTTTTTTAACATGTTGGCTCCTAATCAGTTAAAATATTCTGTTTTGGCCCATAATATGAAAAAGCCAGTTTTCAATCACACCACTAAATAAATCTTGTTTACAGAAGTTCAACGCAACAGACGACATAAAAAACGGACTTCAAATCAACGAAAAATTCATGGTCAAACTTGATCTCGTATTGCGGTCAAACTTGGTCACTTGGCAAGGATTTTGAAGTCCGTTTTGTAAGCCATTTGATGAGTTGAACTCATTGTAATAAGAACACTGCAATAGTATGATCATAAGTGATCTAAATTTGTTTTTTAATACTGGAACGGCCATTACATGCTGATCAGGGGCTGATTCGTTACTAAAAAAATTGTGAAAGGGCCACTTTGTTAAAAAATCAAGTCTGAGGGCTAAATTGTTATGATCCTAATAGTTTAGGGGCTTCTATTGTCTTTTGCCCTTTTAATAGTGCAATTGTGATATAAGCGCTTTTGATGTGCTGGGTGTTTAATTTGTTAGGACTTGATGCATGGGAAGCAACTAGCCCAGTTGTTTCTTTTTATGAATTAGATTATTCTATTGCTATGCTATGTATCAAAGAGTACAATCCAGCCAATGTTCACTTTGTAGAGTACAGAAGTTATCATTGGGAGAAGACTCTCATAACCAAATTACTCCTTCGTAGTGTCATACTTGACTACTTGGAGACAGGAACTTTTGTTTCAACCCTAATGTGGTGGTTAAAGCCTTTTATGCAATATCGGTTTTAGTGTAATAACTTTAATGCACCAATGCGAGTGAGGAAAAAGGCATTTAAGAATAGCAAATGCCAATATTTTTGGAACATCTTAGAAAGGAACAGACATTATTTTTGGGGCAGAGGGAGTACAGTTTACAGAAATCAGTGGTGGTGGTTGATGCTTTTAGAAGTTATGATTTCATAGAAACATTGATGGTGATTATTCCCATGAGTTTAGTAATGTACTTTCGAGAGGGCTAAATTGGTGAACTTTTGTCATTGCATAAGTTCTTACCTTTTTTGATCTGATTAGCACTAGACTGCACATTTGCTCCTCCTAATTTAGGATGGGCTTGTTTACATGTTGGATGCGAGAGCGTCTGTTGTAGTTGCATGACTACCGAAGCGTTATTTCTATTTTCACTCTGCAGGTTGGGGCTTCCTTGATGCGCTTTATCAAAGGAAATGGTATTCTATTATATGTTTGCTTTCCAAATACAAGCGTATTTCCACCGCCCCCCACCCCACCTCTCTTTCCCTGTCTGGTTCTCATGGACATTCACAAAAATGTGCATCTTCCTTTTCTCACCCTGTGCTCCCCAACTTCATTTTCTTTCTGCAGGGAAGAACACAGACAATGATCGAAGATGAGACCGTGCTCAAGTTATTTTCCCTCCCTAGAGGAAGGATGATGCAATTAGTAGGTTTTCTGGTGTAATGGTGATTAATCATGCATTTTTTATTTACAATTTTTCTTTGCCCTTGTTTGTGTGCTTTGTATCTTCTATCACCATGGATTGCAGCTTAGTATGACAATTTTGGTTAAAAATGAATGCTTTTGACGACTCTATTTCTTCTTTTGATACTCATCTAAGGAGCATAATTGGAAAACTTCCGCCGCTTATACTTTGCTTGGAGTTGTTTGTACCATATCCTCCTGTTTATTACCTGAAACCTGGTGGTGCATTTTTCAGCATCATACTTTTGGACTTCTCATCTATCTCCAGTTGCTGCTTCATGGTTGTGCTAGAAGCATCATTTGACTCATATGCACTAGTCATATCCTATCTAAATTACATTAGTCGTTTAATTTCAATGCAACTCTCACCAAAGAAACTCATGGTAACTATCTCTTGGTGAGAATAGGTTTATTCCCCTTAAATGTTGTATTTTTCATTTTCCTCTTCTCTGTTTTAACTTCTAATTTGGAAGTTCGTGATGAATAATCATTGACAAAATCTTTGCGACTGTTGTTTGGTATCTTATCTTAGTTGCGTGTGTAACAGCTATTGAAGGCGATTCTGCTGAAAGTGTAAGCGCATCAAAGAAAATAAAGCAATTATCCATGAGGTTGGTTCAAGCTTCATCCCATCCAGTTACTGTTTATCCTGATTCATATTAGGGTGCTTGATTGCTTCCAAAGCTCCAATACTTGCATGCTTGGTCTTTGATATGGGCCAAGAATGAAATATGATGATAAAAGAAAGCATAAATAAACTGAGAGTGATATAGCCCATTGCTCACAAGGTGTACATGTTTACAGACTTGACATGCAAAGATGGAGTCTGCAAGATTTTAATTTTTTATTCTTCAAAGATGGTTTATTTGGGAGATCTTTCTTATGCCTTTACCTATTGCATCATAGTTTACTTATATGTTCATTACCATTTGTTTCTTATTTCTGTCTGTATTTACATTTAGGTTCCTAGTGCTATAATCCATTAGTTTACTACTAAAATTCTGATATTCGTTGTTCAAATGATTTTGGTGTCAACAGTCTGTAAATAGCCAGCGTCTTGACTACTCTCACTTTGTGTCACTTCCGCTTGCTGTACACCTGAATTGGTCGATAAGCTCGTTGAATTCCAGAACTCAATCTTAGAAACTTCAGAAGCCACAACAGAAGTTGCAGTCGAGCCAGAAGGCCCAACAAATTTGCTGTTACATTGGCCGCTGAAGAAATTGTACTTAACCCAGAGGGCGGCGTAGTAATAAGCAATTTACTGTTGGTGGTACCAGCATACCACTCATGAGTTATGCTCCCCAAAGATCAAAGACCTCCTCTGTGGAGTTAGCTGACTTCCAAGTTATCTGGTAGGGAACTCCATTGCGTATCTTTTGGCTTTTTACTTTTCATATATCACCACCCCCTTTCCCAACCTCCCAACTGTCCTTCCTTTTCTCGTTAAATTAATTCCAGTTTGTACTGCTGAAATAACACTACATCAGATATGGGTATCGATAGCTCCATTTTATCAAACCAAAGACTTTCCATTAACTGTGCTTATGCTGAAACTGTGGAACAAGGAAAGACTTGAAGCTGCAGAGCAGGTTTTGCAGGTGAATCAGTCATCTGAAGTCTGGTCGTGATTGGACTATATTTTCAGCAATGAATTGTTTTTTTTTTTTTTTGCTTTCAGAGTGTTCCGTCAAGGTAGTGGGCGCCTTGGACAGCAGGCCCATATCTATTAGACTTAAGGGGCTGGTATGGTTTTAACTTCTTAATAATGTTAATTGCAAAGTCTTCACAGTGTGTTGGATTGCAACCCTATTCCTGTAGCAAATTGTTGAAAAATCAAGACTATGAAGCATATCTAGGTTTTGGTAGAATATGTATTTTTGTATACTCTTCAAAAATATTAAAGCTAGTGAGCAAGCCCCAAGGTGTAGAGGATTCAAGACTTTCACTTCTCATTTCCATCACTTAAAAAGCCAGTAGGGATTGACAATGATTGCATGGCATTCAATATACTTTCAGGAAGGATTTCCTAGTACTCAACATTCTTTATTATTTCTGATATAGTTCTGATGTTAGTTAAAGATCATTTCTTGGTATACAATCTTACAGAAGTTTCTAGATGCTTGCTAATTCCCTCTATGGGAATGAGGACAAACAAAGACTTAAAGGAATCGATTGTGAAACAAGTTTCACAAAACAATAGATTATACAGGATTAAATGGGGGGTGGAACCTAATTATGAAAACTTAGTAGCTTTGCAAACTGGGAAACCAGATATACCATGTGTCCCCAGAACTTGAAGTTCAAGCTTATTAAGCATGTAGGAGAACCTGAAGGAATGACCTACTTATCATGCTTATGAAGCCGAGAGGCATGTAAGCACAAACAACATAGTACTCTAATTTTGGAAGGCAGTAGTTAGTATAAGGAACAGGATAATCAAGCATGTCCTGCAAAGTTCAAACACTAAACTAGATATGAAACAATTTTATGTGCATATGGGACGCAGAAACATGTTATTTCATGCTTTTTAAGTTGCATGTAAAAAGATAATTGGATTACTCGTGGAGCCTTTTAAAATTGAAAAAGGTAAAAAAACCAGAGATGTGAGAACTTCAAGTGCCAAAATAAATGGGAAAAATGAACATGGAATGATATGTAATGGTCCATCTTCTATT
>JAOBSW010001240.1:0-61962 GCA_026214975.1 Gentiana macrophylla | reverse complement strand
AAGACTCCCAATTCTCTAAGTTTTTTTGAACTACGGTGCACAATAATTGACCCAAAGTTCGATTCACAACTTCGGTTTGACCATCGGTTTGGGGATGGTATCGCGGTGAAATATAACAAAGTAGTGCCAAGACGCATCCATAGTACACGCCTGGTAAATGACTTACAAACTTTACGTCTCGATCACTAACAATTGATTTTGGAACACCATGTAGCCACACTATTTCTTTAAAGAACAACTCAAAGAATATGCGAAGCATCATTTGTTTTATTACATACGATAAAGTGAGCCATTTTGAAAATCGATCAACTACCACAAAGATAGAGTCCTTTCCGCTTGAGAACGCGTAATCCTAACACAAAGTCATAGAAAGATCGGTCTAGGGAATGAGGGAATAGGAAGTGGTGTGTACAATCCATGTGGATGTGACTTAGATTTCGCTTTAAGACAAGTTATACAAGACTCACAAATTCGATGAACATCACGAACCATTTTAGGCCAATAAAATGTGAGGAAGTATGTCAAAAGTCTTAGCAATGCCAAAGTGTCCCATAAGTCCTCCACCGTGTGCTTCCCTAACCAAATATTCACGATGTACTCTCGAGGAATGCATAATTTATTTTCTTTGAACAAAAATCCCTCGTGTCTCATAAAACTTATCACATGCCGTATTCTCGGTGGATTTATATAACTCAAAGAAAATCAAGATCGATGCATACAACTCTTAATGTGCTCAAAACCAAGTAGTTTGGTTTGCATGTGTGTGATTAGAGTGTAGCGCTTAGACAATGCATCGGCAACGGTGTTCTCTTTTCCTTTTATATTTGATCACATATGAAATGATTCAATAAATTCCATCCACCGAATGTGTCGCAAATGCAATTTAGATTGCCCTTTCAAATATTTTAAAGATTCATGATCGAAATGAATGACAAATTCCCTCGGACGCAAGTAATGTTGCCACACGTAAACACCGAACAAGTGCATATAGTTCTTTATCATACGTGGCATAATTTAATTGTGCGCCTTTCAACTTCTCTTTGTAGTATGCAATAGGGCGTCCCTCTTGTATTAAAACACCACCAATACCCACCCCGGATGCATCGCACTCAATCTCAAATGTTTTAGAGAAATCTGTAAAGCAAGAATAAGTCACGGATATTAAACGCAGTTTTAAGAGTTTGAATGCTTCCACTTTGAGTAGGACCCCAATGGAATGGTGTGTTCTTTTTGACTAACTTTCGTTCAAACGGGCGGCTATGCTCACAAATTCTTGATGAATCGCGGTAAAAGCGGCCAAGCCATGAAAACTTCGACCTCCGTCGTGCTTTTAGGTTCGAGGCCATTCACCCACTTTACCTTTACCTTTTCTTGGTCAACTTCAATTCCTCGTCCACTTACAACGAAACCAAGGAAAACAACACGATCCAAGAAAAAGGAACATTTCTTAAGATTAGCAAATAAATCGCTTTTGAAGGGTTTCCAAAACAGCCTTTAAGTGTGATAGATCTGAGTTTAAATCATGGTCAGAAATTAAGATGTCATCAAAATAGACCACTACAAAGCGACCAATAAATTCTCTAAGTAGTTCATTCATTAATCGCATAAATGTGCTTGGAGCATTGGTGAGACCAAAAGGCATTACGAGCCATTCATATAACCCAAATTTTGTTTTAAACGCTGTTTTCCATTCATCTCCCTCACGGATTCGTACTTGATGGTAACCACTTTTTAAATCAATTTTTGAAAATAATTTTGCACCATGCAATTCATCCAACATGTCATTAAGAAGAGGAATGGGATATCGATACTTTACCGTGATTTGATTGATGGCACGACAGTCGGTGCACATCCTCCACTCACCATTCTTCTTAGGCACAATGATTACGGAACCACCACATGGACTCAAAGATTCTCGAATCTTCCTTTTCCCAAAAGAACTCTTGAACTTGACGCTGAATTTCCTTAGTTTCCTCAGGATTCGCCCTGTATGCCGGACGATTTGGTAGAACTGCTCCCGGGATAAAATCAATTTGGTGTTCCACTCCTCGTAGGGGTGGTAATCTACTTGGTTCTTCTTCCGGAAATACGTCTTCAAATTCCTGCAAAAGGGTTAGTACTACATCGGGAAGAATTCCCGCAAGATCAGATACAAGCATATAACAAGGATTTAAAGTAGATAAGTGCTCATCAAATTCCGAATGAGCCACTAACGGATAGGAATCCTTATATATTAATAAAATGGGGTTTCGGACAGCCGCATACTTCATCTTTTTATCATGACTTTTGGAATTCACTTTAACGGTCTCAGAAGCCATTTTAACATTCACAGTTTCAGAATTAATGGGTGCGTGTGTATTAGTGTGTTCAGCCTCTCTCTTTTTTGCAAACGTAACTTGATCAGAATGAGCCTCGTGTGGTGCCAAAGGACTCAAAGTGATACGCTTTCCTTTATGCGAAAGGGTGTATTTATTAAGAAAACCATCATAGGTGACACGTTTATCAAATTTCCATGGACGGCCAAGTAATATATGCGTGACATGCATAGGAACCACATCGCAAAGGATTTTATCTTCATATTTTGAAAATGAAATTCACATATGCTTGCTTCGTGACTTTAACCGAACCACATTCATTTAACCATTGCAATTTATACGGTTGCGGGTGCTTAACGGTGGGAATATTCAATTTTTCAACAACCTCATCACTTACGGCATTAGTACAACTTCCAGAGTCAATAATCATCATGCATAACTTACTTTCGATAAGACAACGAGTTTGAAAAATATTCTCACGCCAGACCTCATCATTATCAATTTGATTCACGGCGCTCAAGACTTTTTTGTTACAAACATTGCTCGTTCATCAAAAGAAATACCTTCATCGTCTTCTTCATTTTCAACCGACTCTTGCTCCTTTAAGGGCTGTTCATTCTCATCTTCCGAGGTGATTGATACTTCCCATCTCTCGCTGCGATATAAGATCTTTTGTTCGCACATTCATTAGCCTTGTGTCCTAATCCTTGACATTTATAACATCTCAAAGTGCCATGATTTTTCCTTGTTAGGACGGTCATTTGTTACTTGGGGAGGGGTATATTTTACAATAGAATTTTTAAAAGGAAACTTACCTCCATCGCCTTTGGATTGAAAAGGCTTAGTTGGTGTGGTACACGAATGATTCTTTGCAAATTAAGTCTTCTTCTTCTTGAGTTGCTTCTCCTTAGTTAAGGCTGCATGTACCATCTCATCATAGGTAGTGCAATTCATCATTTCAAGCTGGTCCGCTATCTCGGTCGCAAACCTCCCAAAAATCGAGCCATGGTATGTTCATCGGATTCTTCGGTAAATGTTCGAAATAAGGCCATTTCTAACTCATCTTGATAGGCTTGAACAGATTTCTCACCTTGTTGGAGAGTTTGTAACTTCCTCACTTGCTCACGACGATAGGATTCAAGAACCCATTTTCTATGCATTTCATTTTTAAGAACCTCCCAAGAAGAAATCGCTTGTTGCCTTAATTTCCTGCGCTTTTCATTAGTTTTGTGGAACCAAAGAATAGCTCGTTCCTCAAATTCACTAGTAGCAAGTTTTACTTTGTTCCTTTCCGAATAATCATGACAATTAAAAATTTGTTCAACTTTAACAACCCAAGAAAGATATTCATCAGGATTAGAATTACCTTTAAATGCCTTTATTTTCTGTTTAATACCTTGAAGAGTGTCCCGTGGTGCTACAGCTCTCCGTGGTGCTAAACTATTGCTGTGTCATTTTCCTCCTCCATTTTTTGTTCTGAGTAATTGCTGGGTTCAAGTTCTGTGTGTTGCTCATTTTGTCTATTCTGTCTAGCTCCATCAGCTACAGTTTGCCTCATTTGTTCAAGTTGTTGCTGATATCTTGTTTCAAGAGCTTGAAATTGGGCTTGAAATATTCTTTCCAATTCATCATTATATTCAGCCATTCTTCCTCTCAAATGTTTATTTACTCAAATAGAGAATCAATTCGGATTTCAAGTAATCAGCGATACTCGAATTTTCCCAAATACCAAGAGTGAAGAATCAGAATTTTTTTAAGAGTTTTTGAAATTCCAAAGTGAACACAACAAGAATTGTGAAGTATTTTAGAGAAGATATTCAAAGATGTAACACAAAAATTGTGAAGTGTATAAAACGATATAAATTTTTTTTTAACTTGTTGCTCAAATGCGGAATAGTATGCTAACAAGTGCGAGAACAAATTATTTTTCAACTACACATGATTTACTTGTGCACCTTTTTCCTTTTTTAAATATATAGATGCTCGAAATGAAATAAAGTGTTCTTCAAATACACACGATCATATGCATACTATGGTTCTTGAGATACATACGATAATATGCAACAGAAAATAATTTTATTTTTTTTATATTCGAATTTTGTTTTTGAAATAAAGTAAAGGGATATAATCCCGTCAATCCACTATTCTCTGATACCAACTGATGCGAAACCGCCAGGAGGAAGGCTACGGATCTAATGAATACGTAGGATCATGGATTTGAAGGTATTTGGAAGTCCTCAACACAACCCCAACCTGTGTGGAAGCACCTTGGAATAATAAGCTCCGCGACACAATCACAACCTGTGTGAAGGCACCTTGGAATAAAACCTCAACACTTAGAAAACCTGTTTCTAAGCACCTTGGTATATGGATAACCACAAGGATTGCTCAAGTCCTTGATAATCCGAGATTTGAATTCCCTTTCCAGAGAAACTCACACAACACTTTTCTAAGTGAAGAACAAATATAATTTGATTAATTGATTTCCCAAAAGGCTGAATTACAAGTTACAATAGTTTGGGTATTTATAGGACAATAATAGATAGAAAAGTAAGATGAAATTTTTTTCTAAAAACTAGGATAAAAGTGGCGCCCCAAACTATTGGTTTTCCAAGCATCATTAATCAATGTATCTTGAATAAATGCTTGGACTCTTGAAATCCTTGATTTAATGTATTTTGCATTTCCAAAACTTGTCTTCCCATCTTCCAAAATCAGCAAAAAGTGGCGCCATTTCTTCTCCTTATTCAGCCATGTTTTTGTCATTCACTTAAGTAATATTGCATAATATAATATATATTATATTATCATAATAAAGGCCAAAGTGTTGGTCCATTTATTCAAAGCAGCCCACACGCATAAATGATGGACTTGGTTACTTGAATCTTCATCATTGGTCTTGGACTCTTGCATTATTACTTGGGCTAATTTTTCCAAAGCTTTTAGCCTCTTTTTACGTTGAAACCGAGTTTGTGTCCAACCCGAAATGTTAGCGGATCATGTGTAGATTGTGGATCCGGATTCATATCAATTGTATAGTAGAATTTACTCAAAACGGGGGTTTACACCTTTTTGTATATTATTGTATTAGAGTTCACTCAAAACGGGGGTTTACAACTTTTTGTATATAAATATAGTAGAGTTTACTCAAAACGGGGGTTTTATAACTTTTTGTAAATAATTGTATAGTAGAGTTTACTCAAAATAGGGGTTTACAACTTTTTGTATATAATTATATTAGAGTTTACTCAAAACGGGGTTTACAACTTTTTGTATATTATTGTATTAGAGTTTACTCAAAATGGGGGTTAACAAATTTTTGTATATAATTATAGTAGAGTTCACTCAAAACGAGGTTTAAAGCTTTTTTGTATATAATTGTATAGTAGAGTTTACTCAAAATGGGGGTTTACAACTTTTTGTATATTTTTGTATTAAAGTTTACTCAAAACGGGGTTTACAACTTTTTGTATATAAATATAGTAGAGTTCACTCAAAACGGAGGTATTTTCTAAATAATTGTATAGTAGAGTTTACTCAAAACTGGGATTTACAACTTTTTGTATATTATTGTATTATAGTTTACTCAAAACGGGGGTTAACAACTTTTTGTATATAATTATAGTAGAGTTCACTCAAAACGGAGGTTTACAACTTTTTGTATATAATTATAGTAGAGTTTACTCAAAACGGGGTTTACAACTTTTTGTAAATAATTGTATAGTAGAGTTTACTCAAAACGGGGTTTATAACTTTTTGTATATTATTGTATTAGAGTTTACTCAAAACGGGGTTTACAACTTTTTGTATATAATTGTATAGTAGAGTTTACTCAAATCGGGGTTTACAACTTTTTATATAATTGTATACAAGTTTACTCAAAACGGGGCTATACAACTTTTTGTATATAATTGTATATTAGAGTTTACTCAAAACGGGGGTTTACAACTTTTGTATAATATAGTAAGTTCACTCAAAACGGGGTTTACTATTTTTGTATATAATTGTATAGTAGAGTTTACTCAAAATAGGGGTTTACAACTTTTTGCATATAATTGTATAGTAGAGAGTTTACTCAAAATGGGGTTTACAACTTTTTGTATATTTTTGTATTAAAGTTTAATCAAAACGGGGATTTACAATTTTTGTATATAATTATATATAGTAGAGTTTACATCAAAATGGGGTTTACATTTTCTAAATAATTGTATAGTAGAGTTTACTCAAAACGGGATTTACAACTTTTTGTATATTATTGTATTATAGTTTACTCAAAACGGGGGTTAACAACTTTTGTATATAATTATAGTAGAGTTTACTCAAAACGGGGGTTTACAACTTTTTGTATATAATTATAGTAGAGTTTACTCAAAACGGGGTTTACAACTTTTTGTATATAATTGTATAGTAGAGTTTACTCAAAACGGGGTTTACAACTTTTTGTATATTATTGTATTAGAGTTTACTTAAAACGGGGTTTACAACTTTTTGTATATAATTGTAGTAGAGTTTACTCAAAATAGGGGTTTACAACTTTTTGTAAATAATTGTATAGTAGAGTTTACTCAAAATAGGGGTTTACAACTTTTTGTATATAATTATAGTAGAGTTTACTCAAAACGGGGGTTAACAACTTTTTGTATATAATTATAGTAGTTTCACTCAAAATCGGGAGGTTTAAAACTTTTTGTATATAATTGTATAGTAGAGTTTACTCAAAATGGGGTTTACAACTTTTTGTATATTTTTGTATTAGAGTTTACTCAAAATGGGGTTTACAACTTTTTGTATATAAATATAGTAGAGTTCACTCAAAACGGAGGTATTTTCTAAATAATTGTATAGTAGAGTTTACTCAAAACTGGGATTTACAACTTTTGTATATTATTGTATTATAGTTTACTCAAAACGGGGTTAACAACTTTTTGTATATAATTATAGTAGAGTTCACTCAAAATGAAGGTTTACAACTTTTTGTATATAATTATAGTAGAGTTTACTCAAAACGGGGGTTTACAACTTTTTGTAAATAATTGTATAGTAGAGTTTACTCAAAACGGGGTTTACAACTTTTTGTATATTATTGTATTAGAGTTTACTCAAAACGGGGTTTACAACTTTTTGTATATAATTGTATAGTAGAGTTTACTCAAAACGGGGGTTTACAACTTTTTGTACAATAAAACGGGGTTTACAACTTTTTGTATATAATTGTATAGTAGAGTTTACTCAAAACGGGGTTTACAACTTTTTGTATATAATTGTATAGTAGAGTTTACTCAAAACGGGGGTTTACAACTTTTTGTATATAATTATAGTAGAGTTCACACAAAACGGAGGTTTACAACTTTTTGTATATAATTGTATAGTAGAGTTTCACTCAAAATGGGGGTTTACAACTTTTTGTAAATAATTGTATAGTAGAGTTTACTCAAAATGGGGTTTACAACTTTTTGTATATTATTGTATTAGAGTTTACTCAAAACGGGGTTTACAACTTTTTGTATATAATTATATAGTAGAGTTTACTCAAAAAGGAGGTTTACAACTTTTTGTATATAATTATAGTAGAGTTTACTCAAAACGAGGGTTTACAACTTTTTGTATATAATTGTATAGTATAGTTTACTCAAAACGGGGATTTACAACTTTTTGTACAATAAAATGGGGGTTTACAACTTTTTGTATATAATTGTATAGTAGAGTTTACTCAAAACGGGGTTTACAACTTTTGTATATATTATTGTACTCAAAACGGGGGTTTACAACTTTTTTGTATATAATTATAGTAGAGTTTACTCAAAATGGGGGTTTACAACTTTTTGTATATAATTGTATAGTAGAGTTTACTCAAAACGGGGTTTACAACTTTTTGTATATAATTGTATAGTAGAGTTTACTCAAAACGGGGTTTACAACTTTTTGTATATTTTGTATTGTATTTGAGTTCACTCAAAACGGGGTTTAAAACTTTTTATATAATTATTATAGTAGAGTTTACTCAAAACGGGGTTTACAACTTTTTTATATTATTGTATTAGAGTTTACTCAAAATGGGGTTTACAACTTTTGTATATAATTATAGTAGAGTTTACTCAAAACGGGGGTTTACAACTTTTGTATATAATATAAAACGGGGTTTACAACTTTTGTATATAATTGTATAGTAGAGTTTACTCAAAACGGGGTTTACAACTTTTGTATATAATTGTATTAGTTTAGGGCTTTACTCAAAACGGGGTTTACAAA
Organism: Gentiana macrophylla; assembly: GCA_026214975.1. Taxonomy (NCBI): domain Eukaryota; kingdom Viridiplantae; phylum Streptophyta; class Magnoliopsida; order Gentianales; family Gentianaceae; genus Gentiana; species Gentiana macrophylla. The sequence goes on along the minus strand of JAOBSW010001240.1, from coordinate 53,398 downwards.
TTTTTGTATATAATTGTATAGTAGAGTTTACTCAAAATAGGGGTTTACAACTTTTGTATATAATTGTAGTAGAGTTTACTCAAAATGGGGGTTTACAACTTTTTGTATATTTTTGTATTAAAGTTTAATCAAAACGGGGATTTACAAATTTTTGTATATAAATATAGTAGAGTTACATCAAAACGGAGGTATTTTCTAAATAATTGTATAGTAGAGTTTACTCAAAACTGGGATTTACAACTTTTTGTATATTATTGTATTATAGTTTACTCAAAACGGGGGTTAACAACTTTTTGTATATAATTATAGTAGAGTTTACTCAAAACGAAGGTTTACAACTTTTTGTATATAATTATAGTAGAGTTTACTCAAAACGGGGGTTTACAACTTTTTGTATATAATTGTATAGTAGAGTTTACTCAAAACGGGGGTTTACAACTATTTGTATATTATTGTATTAGAGTTTACTCAAAACGGGGGTTTACAACTTTTTGTATATAATTGTTTAGTAGAGTTGACTCAAATCGGGGTTTTACAACTTTTTGTACAATATAACGGGGCTGTAAAACTTTTTGTATATAATTTTATAGTAGAGTTTACTCAAAACGGGGGTTTACAACTTTTTGTATATAATTGTATAGTAGAGTTTACTCAAAACGGGGGTTTATAACTTTTTGTATATAATTTTAGTAAGAGTTCACACAAAACAGAGGTTTACAACTTTTTGTATATAATTGTATAGTAGAGTTTCCTCAAAACGGGGGTTTTACAACTTTTTGTAAATAATTGTATAGTAGAGTTTACTCAAAATGGGGGTTTACAACTTTTTGTATATTATTGTATTAGAGTTTACTCAAAATGGTTTACAACTTTTACAACTTTTTTACTCAATAATTATAGTAGAGTTCACTCAAAATGGGGTTTACACCTTTTGTATATAATTATAGTAGAGTTTACTCAAAATGGGGGTTTACAACTTTTTGTATATTATTGTATTAGAGTTTACTCAGTACGGGGGTTTACAACTTTTTGTTCAATAAAATTAGGGTTTACAACTTTTTGTATATAATTGTATAGTAGATTTTATTCAAAAGGGGGATAACAACTTTTTGTATATTATTGTATTAGAGTTCTCTCAAAACGGGGTTTACAACTTTTGTATATAATTATAGTAGAGTTCACTCAAAACGGTGGTTTACAACTTTTTGTATATAATTGTATAGTAGAGTTTACTCAAAACGGGGTTTACAACTTTTTGTATATAATTGTATAGTAGTTTACTCAAAACGGATGTTTACAACTTTTTGTATATAATTATATTAGAGAGTTTACTCAAAACGGGTTTACAACTTTTTATATACTTTTTGTACTCAATAATTGTATATATTGTATTATAGTTTACTCAAAATGGGGTTTACAACTTTTTGTATATTATTGTATTAGAGTTTACTCAAAATGGGGGTTTACAACTTTTTGTATATAATTGTATAGTAGAGTTTACTCAAAATAGGGGTTTACAACTTTTTGTATATTATTGTATTAGAGTTTACTCAAAACGGGGTTTACAACTTTTGTATATAATTATAGTAGAGTTCACTCAAAACGAGGTTTAAAACTTTTTGTATATAATTGTATAGTAGAGTTTACTCAAAATGGGGTTTACAACTTTTTGTATATTTTTGTATTAGAGTTTACTCAAAACGGGGGTTTACAACTTTTTGTATATAATTATAGTAGAGTTTACTCAAAACGGAGGTTTACAACTTTTGTAAATAATTGTATAGTAGAGTTTACTCAAAACGGGGTTTTACAACTTTTTGTATATTATTGTATTAGAGTTTACTCAAAACGGGGGTTAACAACTTTTTGTATATAATTATAGTAGAGTTCACTCAAAATGGAGATTTACAACTTTTTGTATATAATTATAGTAGAGTTTACTCAAAACGGGGGTTTACAACTTTTTGTAAATAATTGTATAGTAGAGTTTACTCAAAATAGGGGTTTACAACTTTTTGTATATTATTGTATTAGAGTTTACTCAAAACGGGGGTTTACAACTTTTTGTATATAATTGTATAGTAGAGTTACTCAAAACGGGGTTTACAACTTTTTGTATATAATTATAGTAGAGTTTACTCAAAACGGGGTTTACAACTTTTTGTATATAATTGTATAGTAGAGTTTACTCAAAACGGGGGTTTACAACTTTTGTATATAATTGTATAGTAGAGTTTACTCAAAACGGGGGTTTACAACTTTTTGTATATAATTATAGTAGAGTTCACACAAAACGGAGGTTTACAACTTTTTGTATATAATTGTATAGTAGAGTTTCCTCAAAACGGGGTTTACAACTTTTTGTAAATAATTGTATAGTAGAGTTTACTCAAAACGGGGTTTACAACTTTTTGTATATTATTGTATTAGAGTTTACTCAAAACGGGGTTTACAACTTTTTGTATATAATTATAGTAGAGTTACTCAAAAAAGGAGGTTTACAACTTTTTGTATATAATTATATAGTAGAGTTTACTCAAAATGGGGTTTACAACTTTTTGTATATAATTGTATAGTATAGTTTACTCAAAACGGGGTTTACAACAACTTTTTGTTCAATAAAATAAAACGGGGTTTACAACTTTTGTATATAATTGTATAGTAAAGTTTACTCAAACGTGGGTTTATAACTTTTTTATATTATTGTATTAGAGTTTACTCAAAACGGGGTTTACAACTTTTTGTATATAATTATAGTAGAGTTCACTCAAAACGGAGGTTTACAACTTTTTATATATAATTGTATAGTAGAGTTTACTCAAAACGGGGGTTTACAACTTTTTGTATATAATTGTATAGTAGAGTTTACTCAAAACGGGGTTTACAACTTTTTGTATATTATTGTATTTGAGTTCACTCAAAACGGGGTTTACAACTTTTTGTATATAATTATAGTAGAGTTTACTCAAAACGGGGGTTTACAACTTTTTTATATAATTGTATTAGAGTTTACTCAAAATGGGGGTTTACAACTTTTTGTATATAATTGTATAGTAGAGTTTACTCAAAACGGGGGTTTACAACTTTTTGTAAATAATTGTATTGTAGAGTTTACTCAAAACGGGGTTTACAACTTTTTGTATATTATTGTATTAGAGTTTACTCAAAACGGGGGTTTACAACTTTTTGTATATAATTGTATAGTAGAGTTTACTCAAAACGGGGGTTTACAACTTTTTGTACAATAAAACGGGGCTTTACAACTTTTTGTATATAATTGTATAGTAGAGTTTACTCAAAATGGGGTTTACAACTTTTTGTATATAATTATAGTAGAGTTTACTCAAAATGGGGTTTACAACTTTTGTATATTTTTGTATTAAAGTTTAATCAAAACGGGGTTTACAATTTTTGTATATAAATATAGTAGAGTTACATCAAAACGGAGGTATTTTCTAAATAATTGTATAGTAGAGTTTACTCAAAACGGGGTTTACAACTTTTTGTATATTATTGTATTATAGTTTACTCAAAACGGGGTTTACAACTTTTTGTATATAATTATAGTAGAGTTCACTCAAAACGAAGGTTTACAACTTTTTGTATATAATTATAGTAGAGTTTACTCAAAACGGGGTTTACAACTTTTTTGTATAAATAATTGTATAGTAGAGTTTACTCAAAACGGGGTTTATAACTTTTTGTATATTATTGAATTAGAGTTTACTCAAAACGGGGTTTACAACTTTTTGTATATAATTGTATAGTAGAGTTACTCAAATCGGGGTTTACAACTTTTATACAATAAAACGGGTCTCAAACGGGGGTTTAACTTTTTTGTATATAATTGTATATTAGAGTTTACTCAAAATGGGGGTTTACAACTTTTTGTATATAATTGTATAGTAGAGTTTACTCAAAACAGGGTTTACAACTTTTTGTATATAATTATAGAAGAGTTCACTCAAAACGGAGGTTTACAACTTTTTGTATATAATTGTATAGTAGAGTTTACTCAAAACATGGGCTTACAACTTTTTTGTAAATAATTGTATAGTAGAGTTTACTCAAAACTGGGGTTTACAACTTTTTGTATATTATTGTATTAGAGTTTACTCAAAACGGGGGTTAACAACTTTTTGTATATAATTATAGTAGAGTTCACTCAAAACAGGAGGTTTACACCTTTTGTATATAATTATAGTAGAGTTTACTCAAAACTTTTTATATATAATTGGGTTTACAAAACTTTTTGTATATAATTGTATAGTATAGTTTACTCAAAACAGGGTTTACATCTTTTTGTTCAATAAAACGGGGGGTTTACAACTTTTTGTATATAATTGTATAGTAGAGTTTACTCAAAACGGGGATTACTTCTTTTTGTATATTATTGTACTCAAACGGGGTTTACAACTTTTTGTATATAATTATAGTAGAGTTCACTCAAAACGGAGGTTTACAACTTTTTGTATATAATTGTATAGTAGAGTTTACTCAAAACGGGGTTTACAATTTTTGTATATAATTGTATAGTAGAGTTTACTCAAAACGGATGTTTACAACTTTTTGTATATAATTATAGTAGATTTTACTCAAAACGGGGTTTACAACTTTTTGTATATAATTGTATTGTAGAGTTTACTCAAAACGGGGGGTTTACAACTTTTTGTATATAATTGTATTAGAGTTTACTCAAAATGGGGTTTACAACTTTTGTATATAATTGTATAGTAGAGTTTACTCAAAATAGGGGTTTACAACTTTTTGTATATTATTGTATTAGAGTTTACTCAAAACGGGGTTTACAACTTTTTGTATATTATTGTATTAGAGTTTACTCAAAACGGGGGTTAACAAATTTTTGTATATAATTATAGTAGAGTTCACTCAAAACGGAGGTTTAAAACTTTTGTATATAATTGTATAGTAGAGTTTACTCAAAATGGGGTTTACAACTTTTTGTATATTTTTGTATTAGAGTTTACTCAAAACGGGGATTTACAATTTTTTGTATATAAATATAGTAGAGTTACCTCAAAACGGAGGTATTTTCTAAATAATTGTAGAGTAGAGTTTACTCAAAACTGGGATTTACAACTTTTTGTATATTATTGTATTATAGTTTACTCAAAACGGGGGTTAACAACTTTTTGTATATAATTATAGTAGAGTTCACTCAAAATGAAGGTTTACAACTTTTTGTATATAATTATAGTAGAGTTTACTCAAAACGGGGTTTACAACTTTTTGTAAATAATTGTATAGTAAAGTTTACTCAAAATGGGGGTTTACAACTCTTTGTATATTATTGTATTAGGGTTTACTCAAAATGAGGGTTTACAACTTTTTGTATATAAGTGTATAGTAGAGTTACTCAAATCGGTTTTACAACTTTTTGTACAAAAAACGGGTTTACTCAAAACGTAACAACTTTTTGTATATAATTGTATAGTAGAGAGTTTACTCAAAACGGGGTTTACAACTTTTTGTATATAATTGTATAGTAGAGTTTACTCAAAACGGGGTTTACAACTTTTTGTATATAATTATAGTAGAGTTCACACAAAACGGAGGTTTACAACTTTTTGTATATAATTGTATAGTAGAGTTTCCTCAAAACGGGGTTTACAACTTTTTGTAAATAATTGTATAGTAGAGTTTACTCAAAACGGGGTTTACAACTTTTTGTATATTATTGTATTAGAGTTTACTCAAAACGGGGGTTAACAACTTTTTGTATATAATTATAGTAGAGTTCACTCAAAAAGGAGGTTTACACCTTTTTGTATATAATTATAGTAGAGTTTACTCAAAACGGGGGTTTACAACTTTTTGTATATAATTGTATAGTATAGTTTACTCAAAACCGGGTTTACAACTTTTTTATATAATTGTATCAATACTAAAAACGGGTTTACAACTTTTGTATATATAATTGTATAGTAGAGTTTACTCAAAACTGTGGGATTACAACTATTTGTATATTATTGTACTTTAAAAACGGGGTTTACAACTTTTTGTATATAATTATAGTAGAGTTCACTCAAAACGGAGGTTTACAACTTTTTGTATATAATTGTATAGTAGAGTTTACTCAAAACGGGGTTTACAACTTTTGTATATACTTGTATAGTAGAGTTTACTCAAAAACGGGGTTTACAACTTTTTGTATATTATTGTATTGTATTTGAGTTCACACAAAATGGGGTTTAAAACTTTTTGTATATAATTATAGTAGAGTTTACTCAAAACAGGGGTTTACAACTTTTTTATATTATTGTATTAGAGTTTACTCAAAATGGGGGTTTACAACTTTTTGTATATAATTTTAGTAGAGTTTACTCAAAACGGGGTTTACAACTTTTTGTAAATAATTGTATTGTAGAGTTTACTCAAAACGGGGGTTTACAACTTTTTTATATTATTGTATTAGATTATACTCAAAACGGGGGTTTACAACTTTTTGTATATAATTGTATAGTAGAGTTTACTCAAAACGGGGATTTACAACTTTTTGTACAATAAAATGGGGATTTACTATTTTTGTATATAATTGTATAGTTGTAGTTTTACTCAAAATTGGGGTTTACAACTTTTTGTATATAATTATTGTAGAGTTTACTCAAAATGGGGGTTTACAACTTTTTGTATATTTTTGTATTAAAGTTTAATCAAAACGGGGATTTACAATTTTTTGTATATAAATATAGTAGAGTTACATCAAAACGGAGGTATTTTCTAAATAATTGTATAGTAGAGTTTACTCAAAACTGGGATTTACAACTTTTTGTATATTATTGTATTATAGTTTACTCAAAACAGGGGTTAACAACTTTTTGTATATAATTATAGTAGAGTTCACTCAAAACGAAGGTTTACAACTTTTTGTATATAATTATAGTAGAGTTTACTCAAAACGGGGTTTACAACTTTTTGTAAATAATTGTATAGTAGAGTTTACTCAAAACGGGGGTTTACAACTTTTTGTATATTATTGTATTAGAGTTTACTCAAAACGGGGGTTTACAACTTTTTGTATATAATTGTATAGTAGAGTTACTCAAATCGGGGGTTTACAACTTTTTATACAATAAAACGGGGCTGTACAACTTTTTGTATATAATTGTATATTAGAGATTACTCAAAACGGGGGGTTTACAACTTTTTGTATATAATTGTATAGTAGAGTTTACTCAAAACGGGGTTTACAACTTTTTGTATATAATTATAGAAGAGTTCACACAAAACGGAGGTTTACAACTTTTTGTATATAATTGTATAGTAGAGTTTCCTCAAAACGGGGGTTTACAACTTTTTGTAAATAATTGTATAGTAGAGTTTACTCAAAACGGGGTTTACATCTTTTGTATATTATTGTATTAGAGTTTACTCAAAAACGGGGTTAACAACTTTTTGTATATAATTATAGTAGAGTTCACTCAAAAAAGAGGTTTACAACTTTTGTATATAATTATAGTAGAGTTTACTCAAAATGGGGGTTACAACTTTTTGTATATAATTGTATAGTAGAGTTTACTCAAAACGGGGGTTTACAACTTTTTGTATATAATTGTATAGTATAGTTTACTCAAAACAGGGGTTTACAACTTTTTGTTCAATAAACGGGGGTTTACAACTTTTTGTATATAATTGTATAGTAGAGTTTACTCAAAACAGGGGTTTACAACTATTTGTATATTATTGTACTCAAAACGGGGGTTTACAACTTTTTGTATATAATTATAGTAGAGTTCACTCAAAACGGAGGTTTACAACTTTTTGTATATAATTATATAGTAGAGTTTACTCAAAACGGGGTTTACAACTTTTTGTATATAATTATAGTAGAGTTCACACAAAACGGAGGTTTACAACTTTTTGTATATAATTGTATAGTAGAGTTTCCTCAAAATGGGGGTTTACAACTTTTTGTAAATAATTGTATAGTAGAGTTTACTCAAAATGGGGGTTTACAACTTTTTGTATATTATTGTATTAGAGTTTACTCAAAACTGGGGGTTTACAACTTTTTGTATATAATTATAGTAGAGTTCACTCAAAACGGAGGTTTACAACTTTTTGTATATAATTATAGTAGAGTTTACTCAAAACGGGGGTTTACAACTTTTTGTATATAATTGTATAGTATATTTTACTCAAAACAGGGGTTTACAACTTTTTGTTCAATAAAAGGGGGTTTACAACTTTTTGTATATAATTGTATAGTAGAGTTTACTCAAAACGGGGTTTACAACTATTTGTATATTATTGTACTCAAAGTTTACTCAAAACGTTTTACACCTTTTTGTATATAATTATAGTAAAGTTCACTCAAAATGGAGGTTTACAACTTTTTGTATATAATTGTATAGTAGAGTTTACTCAAAACGGGGGATTACAACTTTTTGTATATAATTGTATAGTAGAGTTTACTCAAAACGGGGTTTACAACTTGTTGTATATTATTGTATTGTATTTGAGTTCACACAAAACGGGGGTTTAAAACTTTTTGTATATAATTATAGTAGAGTTTACTCAAAACGGGGGTTTACAACTTTTTTATATTATTGTATTAGAGTTTACTCAAAATAGGGGTTTACAACTTTTTGTATATAATTATAGTAGAGTTTACTCAAAACGGGGGTTTACAACTTTTTGTAAATAATTGTATTGTAGAGTTTACTCAAAACGGGGTTTATAACTTTTTGTATATTATTGTATTAGAGTATACTCAAAACGGGGGTTTACAACTTTTTGTATATAATTGTATAGTAGAGTTTACTCAAAACGGGGATTTACAACTTTTTGTACAATAAAACGGGCTTTCAAAACGGGGTATTTTTTTGTATATAATTGTATAGTAGAGTTTACTCAAAATAGGGGTTTACAACATTTTGCATATAATTATTGTAGAGTTTACTCAAAATAGGGGTTTACAACTTTTTGTATATTTTTGTATTAAAGTTTAATAAAAACGGGGATATACAATTTTTTGCATATAATTATTGTAGAGTTTACTCAAAACGGGGGTTTATAACTTTTTGTATATAATTGTATAGTAGAGTTTACTCAAAACGGGGGTTTACAACTTTTTGTATATTATTGTATTAGAGTTTACTCAAAACGGGTTTACAACTTTTTGTATATAATTATAGTAGAGTTCACTCAAAATGAAGGTTTACAACTTTTTGTATATATTATTATAAAGTATAGTTTACTTTACAAAACGGGGGTTTACAACTTTTGTATATAATTATAGTAGAGTTTACTCAAAACGGGGGTTTACAACTTTTTATATATATTGTATTAGAGTTTACTCAAAATAGGGTTTACAACTTTTTGTATATAATTGTATAGTAGAGTTTACTCAAAAAGTGGGGTTTACAACTTTTATTCAATAAAAACGGGGTTTACAACTTTTTGTATATAATTGTATATTAGAGATTACTCAAAATGGGGTTTACAACTTTTTGTATATAATTGTATAGTAGAGTTTACTCAAAACAAGGGTTTACAACTTTTTGTATATAATTATAGAAGAGTTCACACAAAACGGAGGTTTACAACTTTTTGTTTATAATTGTATAGTAGAGTTTCCTCAAAACGGGGGTTTACAACTTTTTGTAAATAATTGTATAGTAGAGTTTACTCAAAACGGGGTTTACATCTTTTTGTATATTATTGTATTAGAGTTTACTCAAAACGGGGTTAACAACTTTTTGTATATAATTATAATAGAGTTCACTCAAAAAGGAGGTTTACAACTTTTTGTATATAATTATAGTAGAGTTTACTCAAAATGGGGGTTTACAACTTTTTGTATATAATTGTATAGTATAGTTTACTCAAAACAGGGGTTTACATTTTTTTGTTCAATAAAACGGGGGTTTACAACTTTTTGTATATAATTGTATAGTAGAGTTTACTCAAAACGGGGGATTACTTCTATTTGTATATTATTGTACTCAAACGGGGGTTTACACCTTTTTGTATATAATTATAGTAGAGTTCAATCAAAACAGAGGTTTACAACTTTTTGTATATAATTGTATAGTAGAGTTTACTCAAAACGGGGGTTTACAATTTTTTGTATATAATTGTATAGTAGAGTGTACTCAAAACGGATGTTTACAACTTTTTGTATATAATTATAGTAGATTTTACTCAAAACGGGGGTTTACAACTTTTTGTATATTATTGTATTGTATTTGAGTTCACACAAAACGGGGGTGTAAAACTTTTTGTATATAATTATAGTAGAGTTTACTCAAAACAGGGGTTTACAACTTATTGTCTATTATTGTATTAGAGTTTACTCAAAGTGGGGTTTACAACTTTTTGTATATAATTGTATAGTAGAGTTTACTCAAAATAGGGATTTACAACTTTTTGTATATTATTGTATTAGAGTTTACTCAAAACGGGGGTTTACAACTTTTTGTATATTATTGTATTAGAGTTTACTCAAAACGGGGGGTAACAAAATTTTGTATATAATTATAGTAGAGTTCACTCAAAACGGAGGTTTAAAACTTTTGTATATAATTGTATAGTAGAGTTTACTCAAAATGGGGGTTTACAACTTTTTGTATATTTTTGTATTAAAGTTTACTCAAAACGGGGATTTACAATTTTTTGTATATAAATATAGTAGAGTTACCTCAAAACGGAGGTATTTTCTAAATAATTGTAGAGTAGAGTTTACTCAAAACTGGGATTTACAACTTTTTGTATATTATTGTATTATAGTTTACTCAAAACGGGGATTAACAACTTTTTGTATATAATTATAGTAGAGTTCACTCAAAATGAAGGTTTACAACTTTTTGTATATAATTATAGTAGAGTTTACTCAAAACGGGGGTTTACAACTTTTTGTAAATAATTGTATAGTAGAGTTTACTCAAAATGGGGGCTTACAAATTTTTGTATATAATTGTATAGTAGAGTGTACTCAAAACGGATGTTTACAACTTTTTGTATATAATTATAGTAGATTTTACTCAAAACGGGGGTTTACAACTTTTTGTATATTATTGTATTGTATTTGAGTTCACACAAAACGGGGGTGTAAAACTTTTTGTATATAATTATAGTAGAGTTTACTCAAAACAGGGGTTTACAACTTATTGTCTATTATTGTATTAGAGTTTACTCAAAATGGGGGTTTACAACTTTTTGTATATAATTGTATAGTAGAGTTTACTCAAAATAGGGATTTACAACTTTTTGTATATTATTGTATTAGAGTTTACTCAAAACGGGGGTTTACAACTTTTTGTATATTATTGTATTAAAGTTTACTCAAAACGGGGGTTAACAAATTTTTGTATATAATTATAGTAGAGTTCACTCAAATCAGAGGTTTAAAACTTTTTGTATATAATTGTATAGTAGAGTTTACTCAAAATGGGGGTTTACAACTTTTTGTATATTTTTGTATTAAAGTTTACTCAAAACGGGGATTTACAATTTTTTGTATATAAATATAGTAGATTTACCTCAAAACGGAGGTATTTTCTAAATAATTGTAGAGTAGAGTTTACTCAAAACTGGGAATTACAACTTTTTGTATATTATTGTATTATAGTTTACTCAAAACGGGGATTAACAACTTTTTGTATATAATTATAGTAGAGTTTACTCAAAATGAAGGTTTACAACTTTTTGTATATAATTATAGTAGAGTTTACTCAAAACGGGGGTTTACAACTTTTTGTAAATAATTGTATAGTAGAGTTTACTCAAAATGGGGGCTTTACAACTCTTTGTATATTATTGTATTAGAGTTTACTCAAAATGGGGGTTTACAACTTTTTGTATGTAATTGTATAGTAGAGTTACTCAAATCGGAGGGTTTACAATTTTTTGTACAATAAAACGGGGCTGTACAACTTTTTGTATATAATTGTATAGTAGAGATTACTCAAAACGGGGGTTTACAACTTTATGTATATAATTGTATAGTAGAGTTTACTCAAAAACGGGGGTTTACAACTTTTTGTATATAATTGTAGTAGAGTTCACACAAAACGGAGGTTTACAACTTTTTGTATATAATTGTATAGTAGAGTTTGCTCAAAACGGGGGTTTACAACTTTTTGTAAATAATTGTATAGTAGAGTTTACTCAAAACGGGGGTTTACAACTTTTTGTATATTATTGTATTAGAGTTTACTCAAAACGGGGTTAACAACTTTTTGTATATAATTATAGTAGAGTTCACTCAAAACGGAGGTTTACACCTTTTGGTATATAATTATAGTAAAGTTTACTCAAAACGAGGGTTTACAACTTTTTGTATATAATTGTATAGTATAGTTTACTCAAAACCGGGTTTACAACTTTTTTATAATTGTTCAATAAAAAACGGGGTTTACAACTTTTTTTATATAATTGTATAGTAGAGTTTACTCAAAATGTGGGATTACAACTATTTGTATATTATTGTACTCAAACGGGGGTTTACACCTTTTTGTATATAATTATAGTAGAGTTCACTCAAAACGGAGGTTTACAACTTTTTGTATATAATTGTATAGTAGAGTTTACTCAAAACGGGGGTTTACAACTTTTTGTATATAATTGTATAGTAGAGTTTACTCAAAACAGGGGGTTTACAACTTGTTGTATATTATTGTATTGTATTTGAGTTCACACAAAACGGGGGTTTAAAACTTTTTGTATATAATTATAGTAGAGTTTACTCAAAACAGGGGTTTACAACTTTTTTATATTATTGTATTAGAGTTTACTCAAAATGGGGGTTTACAACTTTTTGTATATAATTATAGTAGAGTTTACTCAAAACGGGGGTTTACAACTTTTTGTAAATAATTGTATTGTAGAGTTTTCTCAAAACGGGGGTTTACAACTTTTTGTATATTATTGTATTAGAGTATACTCAAAACGGGGGTTTACAACTTTTTGTATATAATTGTATAGTAGAGTTTACTCAAAACGGGGATTTACAACTTTTTGTACAATAAAACGGGGCTTTACTATTTTTTGTATATAATTGTATAGTAGAGTTTACTCAAAATAGGGGTTTACAACTTTTTGCATATAATTGTATAGTAGAGTTTACTCAAAATGGGGGTTTACAACTTTTTGTATATTTTTGTATTAAAGTTTAATCAAAACGGGGATTTACAATTTTTGTATATAAATATAGTAGAGTTACATCAAAACAGAGGTATTTTCTAAATAATTGTATAGTAGAGTTTACTCAAAACTGGGATTTACAACTTTTTGTATATTATTGTATTATAGTTTACTCTAAACAGGGGTTAACAACTTTTTGTATATAATTATAGTAGAGTTCACTCAAAACGAAGGTTTACAACTTTCTGTATATAATTATAGTAGAGTTTACTCAAAACGGGGTTTACAACTTTTGTAAATAATTGTATAGTAGAGTTTACTTACTCAAAACGGTGGTTTATAACTTTTTGTATATTATTGAATTAGAGTTTACTCAAAACGGGGTTTACAACTTTTTGTATATAATTGTATAGTAGAGTTTACTCAAATCGAGGGTTTACAACTTTTTATACAATAAAACAGGGCTGTATCAAACTTTTTGTATATAATTGTATATTAGAGATTACTCAAAACGGGGGTTTACAACTTTTTGTATATAATTATGCAGTAGTTTACTCAAAACGGGGGGGTTTACAACTTTTTGTATATAATTATAGAAGAGTTCACACAAAACGGAGGTTTACAACTTTTTGTATATAATTGTATTGTAGAGTTTCCTCAAAACGGGGGTACAACTTTTGTAAATAATTGTATAGTAGAGTTTCTCAAAATGGGGTTTACATCTTTTTGTATATTATTGTATTAGAGTTTACTCAAAACGGGGTTTACAACTTTTGTATATAATTATAGTAGAGTTCACTCAAAAGGAGGTTTACAACTTTTGTATATATAATTATAGTAGAGTTTACTCAAAACGGGGGTTTACAACTTTTTGTATATAATTGTATAGTATAGTTTACTCAAAACAGGGGTTTACAACTTTTTGTTCAATAAAACCGGGGTTTACAACTTTTTGTATATAATTGTATAGTAGAGTTTACTCCAAACGGGGGATTACATCTATTTGTAAATTATTGTACTCAAACGGGGTTTTACACCTTTTTGTATATAATTATAGTAGAGTTCACTCAAAACGGAGGTTTACAACTTTTTGTATATAATTGTATAGTAGAGTTTACTCAAAACGGGGGTTTACAACTTTTTGTATATAATTGTATAGTAGAGTTTACTCAAAACGGGGGTTTACAACTTTTTGTATATTATTGTATTGTATTTGAGTTCAGACAAAACGGGGGTTTAAAACTTTTTGTATATAATTATAGTAGAGTTTACTCAAAACGGGGGTTTACAACTTTTTTTATATTATTGTATTAGAGTTTACTCAAAATAGGGGTTTCCAACTTTTTGTATATAATTGTATAGTAGAGTTTCCTCAAAACGGGGGTTTACAACTTTTTGTAAATAATTGTATAGTAGAGTTTACTCAAAACGGGGGTTTACAACTTTTGTATATTATTGTATTAGAGTTTACTCAAAACGGGGGTTAACAACTTTTTGTATATAATTATAGTAGAGTTGACGAGGTTTACAACTTTAGGTATATAATTATAGTAGAGTTTACTCAAAACGGGGGTTTAGGACTTTTTTTATATAATTGTATAGTATAGTTTACTCAAAACAGGGGGTTTACAACTTTTTGTTCAATAAAACAGGGGTTTACAACTTTTTGTATATAATTGTATAGTAAAGTTTACTCAAAATAGGGGATTACATCTATTTGTATATTATTATACTCAAACGGGGGTTTACTCCTTTTTGTATATAATTATAGTAGAGTTCACTCAAAACGGAGGTTTACAACTTTTTGTATATAATTGTATAGTAGAGTTTACTCAAAACGGGGGTTTACAACTTTTTGTATATAATTGTATAGAAGAGTTTACTCAAAACGGGGGTTTACAACTTTTTGTATATTATTGTATTGTATTTGAGTTCACACAAAACGGGGGTTTAAAACTTTTTGTATATAATTATAGTAGAGTTTACTCAAAACAGGGGTTTACAAATTTTTTTATATTATTGTATTAGGGTTTACTCAAAATGGGGGTTTACAACTTTTTGTATATAATTATAGTAGAGTTTACTCAAAACGGGGGTTTACAACTTTTTGTAAATAATTGTAATGTAGAATTTACTCAAAACGGGGGTTTACAACTTTTTGTATATTATTGTATTAGAGTATACTCAAAAAAGGGGTTTACAACTTTTTGTATATAATTGTATAGTAGAGTTTACTCAAAACGGGGATTTACAACTTTTTGTACAATAAAACGGGGCTTTACTATTTTTTGTATATAATTGTATAGTAGAGTTTACTCAAAACGGGGGTTTACAACTTTTTGTATATTATTGTATTAGAGTTCACTCAAAACAGGGGTTTATAACTTTTTGTATATAATTGTATAGTAGAGTTTCCTCAAAACGGGGGTTTACAACTTTTTGTAAATAATTGTATAGTAGAGTTTACTCAAAATGGGGGTTTACAACTTTTTGTATATTATTCTATTAGAGTTTACTCAAAATGGGGGTTAACAACTTTTTGTACATAATTATAGTAGAGTTAACTCAAAATGGGTGTTTACACCTTTTTGTATATAATTATAGTAGAGTTTACTCAAAATGGGGGTTTACAACTTTTTGTATATAATTGTATAGTAGAGTTTACTCAAAACAGGGGTTTACAACTATTTGTACAATAAAACTGGGGTTTACAACTTTTTGTATATAATTGTATAGTAGAGTTTACTCAAAATATGGGTTTACAAATTTTTGTATATTATTGTACTCAAAACGGGGGTTAACAACTTTTTGTATATAATTATAGTAGAGTTCACTCAAAATGGAGGTTTACAACTTTTTGTATATAATTGTATAGTAGAGTTTACTCAAAACGGGGTTTACAACTTTTTGTATATAATTGTATAGTAGAGTTTACTCAAAACGGGGGTTTACAACTTTTTGTATATTATTGTATTAGAGTTCACACAAAACAGGGGTTTACAACTTTTTGTATATAATTATAGTTGAGTTTACTCAAAACGGGGGTTTACAACTTCTTTTATATTATTGTATTAGAGTTTACACTAAACGGGGGTTTACAACTTTTTGTATATAATAGTAGAGTTCACTCAAAATGGAGGTTTACAAATTTTTCTATATAATTATAGTAATGTTTACTCAAAAAGGGGGTTTACAACTTTTTGTAAATAATTGTATAGTAGAGTTTACTTAAAACGGGGGTTTACAACTTTTTATATATAATTGTATTGTAAAGTTTACTCAAAGTGGGGGTTTACAAATTTTTGTATATAATTGTACAGTAGAGTTTACTCAAAACGGGGGTTTACAACTTTTTGTATATTATTGTATTAGAGTTCACTCAAAATGGGGGTTTACAACTTTTTGTATATAATTGTATAGTAGAGTTCACTCAAAACAGAGGTTTACAACTTTTTGTATATAATTGTATAGTAGAGTTTCCTCAAAATGGGGGTTTACAACTTTTTGTAAATAATTGTATAGTAGAGTTTACTCAAAACGGAGGTTTACAACTTTTTTTTATATTATTGTATTAGAGTTTACTCAAAATGGGGGTTAACAACTTTTTGTATATAATTATAGTAGAGTTCACTCAAAACGGAGGTTTACACCTTTTTGTATATAATTACAGTAGATTTACACAAAACGGGGGTTTACAACTTTTTGTATATAATTGTAAAGTAGAGTTTACTCAAAACGGGGGTTTACAACTTTTTGTACAATAAAATGGGGGTTTATAACTTTTTATATATAATTGTATAGTAGAGTTTACTCAAAACGGGGGTTTACAATTTTTTGTATATTATTGTTCTCAAAACGGGGGTTTACAACTTTTTGTATATAATTAAAGTAGAGTTCACTCAAAACGGAGGTTTACAACTTTTGTATATAATGGTATGGTAGAGTTTACTCAAAACGAGGGTTTACAACTTTTTGTATATAATTGTATTGTAGAGTTTACTCAAAATAGGGGTTTACAACTTTTTGTATATAAATGTATAATAGAGTTTACTCAAAACGGGGGTTTACAACTTTTTGTTTATTATTGTATTAGAGTTTACTAAAAATAGGGCTTTAGAGTTTACTCAAAATGGGGTTTACAACTTATGGTATATTATTGTATTAGTGTTTACTCAAAACGGGGGTTTACAACTTTTTGTATATAATTGTATAGTAGAGTTTACTCAAAACGGGGTTTACAACTTTTCTATATAATAGTATAGTAGAGTTTACTCAAAACGGGGGTTTACAACTTTTTGTACAATAAAACGGGGGTTTACAACTTTTTGAAAATAATTGTATAGTAGAGTTTACTCAAAACGGGGGTTTACAACTTATTGTATATTATTGTATTAGAGTTCACTCAAAACGGGGGTTTACTACTTTTTGTATATAATTATAGTAGAGTTTAATCAAAACGGGGGTTTAACTTTTCATAAATAATGGAATAGTAGAATTTACTCAAAATGCGGGTTAGAACTTTTTGTATATTATTGTATTAGAGTTTACTCAGAAGTGGATTTACAACTTTTTGTATATAATTGTATAGTAGAGTTTACTCAAAACAGGGGTTTACAACCTTTTGTATATAATTAAAGAAGAGTTCACTCAAAATGGAGGTTTACAACTTTTTGTAAATAAATGTATAGTAGAGTTTACTCAAAATGGGGGTTTACAACTTTTTGTATATAATTGTATAGTAGAGTTTACTCAAAACGGGGGTTTACAACTTTTTGTATATAATTAAAGAAGAGTTCACTCAAAATGGAGGTTTACAACTTTTTGTAAATAATTGTATAGTAGAGTTTACTCAAAATGGGGGTTTACAACTTTTTGTATATAATTGTATAGTAGAGTTTACTCAAAACGGGGGTTTTCAACTTTTTGTATATTATTGTATTAGAGATTACTCAAAACGGGGGTTAACAATTTTTTGTATATAATTATAGTAGAGTTCACTCAAAACGGAGGTTTAAAGCTTTTTGTATATAATTGTATAGTAGAGTTTACTCAAAATGGGGGTTTACAACTTTTTGTATATTTTTGTATTAGAGTTTACTCAAAATGGGGGTTTACGAATTTTGTATATATTATTATAGTAGAGCTCACTCAAAACGGATGTATTTTTTAAATAATTGTATAGTAGAGTTTACTCAAAACGGGGATTTACAATTGGGGTTTACAACTTCTTGTATATAATTGTATAGTAGAGTTTACTCAAAAGGGGTTTACAACTTATTGTTTATAATTGTATAGTAGAGTTTACTTAAAATGGGGGTTTACAACTTTTTGTATATTATTGTATTAAAGTTTACTAAAAATGGGGGTATACAAGTTTTCGTACATAATTTTAGTAGAGTTTACTCAAAATGGGGGTTTGCAACTTTTTGTTAATAATTGTATAGTAGAGTTTACTCAAAATGGGCGAATCCAACTTTTTTGTATATTATTGTATTAGAGTTTACTCAAAACGGGGGGTTACAACTTTTTGTATATAATTGTATAGTAGAGTTTACTCAAACGGGGGTTTACAACTTTTGGTACAATAAACGGGGTTTACAACGTTTTGTATATAATTGTATAGTAGAGTTTACTCAAAATGGGGGTTTACAACTTTTCAAAAAGGGAGGTTTACAACTTTTTGTATATAATTATTGTAGTGTTTACTCAAAACGGAGGTTTACGACTCTTTGTAGTAGAGTTCACTCAAAACGGAGGTTTTCAACTTTTTGTATATAATTGTATAGTAGAGTTTCCTCAAAACAGGGGTTGACAACTTTTTCTAAATAAATGTATAGTCGAGTTTACTCAAAACGGGGTTTACAACTTTTTGTATACTATTGTATTAGAGTTTACTGAAAATGGGGGTGAACAACTTTTCATATATAATTATAGTACAGTTCACTCAAAACGGAGGTATACCACTTTTTGTATATAAATAAAGTAGAGTTTACTCAAAACGGGGGTTTACAACTTTTTGTATATAATTGTATAGTAGAATTTACTCAAAACGGGGGTTTACAACTTTTTGTATATCATTGTATAGTAGAGTTTACTCAAAATGGGGGTTTACAATTTTTGTATATTATTGTATTAGAGTTCACTCAAATCGGGGTTTACAACTTTTTGTATATAATTGTATAGTAGAGTTTCCTCAAAACGGGGGTTTACAACTTTTTGTAAATAATTGTATAGTAGAGTTTACTCAAAACGGGGGTTTACAACTTTTTGTATATTATTGTATTAGAGTTTACTCAAAATGAGGGTTAACAACTTTTTGTATATAATTATAGTATAGTTCACTCAAAACGGAGGGTTACACCTTTTTGTATATAAATATAGTAGAGTTTACTCGAAACGGGGGTTTACAAATTTTTGTATATAATTGTATAGTAGAGTTTACTCAAAACGGGGGTTTACAACTTTTTGTATAATAAAACGGGGGTTTACAACTTTTTGTATATTTGTATAGTAGAGTTTACTCAAAATGGGGGTTTACAACTTTTTGTATGTTATTGTACTAAAAACTGGGGTTAACAACTTTTTGTATATAATTATAGTAGAGTTCACTCAAAACGGAGGTTTACCACTTTTTATATATAATTGTATAGTAGAGTTTACTCAAAACGGGGGTTTACAACCTTTTGTATATAATTGTATAGTAGAGTTTACTCAAAATAGGGGTTTACAACTTTTTGTATATTATTGTAATAAAGTTCACACAAAACGGAGGTTTACAACTTTTTGTATATAATTATAGTTGAGTTTACTCAAAACGGGGGTTTACAACTTTTTTTATGTTATTGTATTAGAGTTTACTCAAAATAGGGATTTACAACTTTTTGTATATAATTATAGTAGATTTCACTCAAAACGGAGGTTTTCAACTTTTTGTATATAATTATAGGAAAGTTTACTCAAAATGGGAATTTACAAATTTTTGTAAATAATTGTATAGTAGAGTTTACTTAAAACGGGGGTTTACAATTTCTTGTATATAATTGTATAATAGAGTTTACTCAAAATGGGGTTTACAACTTTTTGTATATAATTGTACAGTAGAGTTTACTCAAAACGGGGGTTTACAACTTTTTATATATTATTATATTAGAGTTCACTCAAAACGGGGGTTTACAACTTTTTGTATATAATTGTATAGTAGTGTTCACTCAAAATGAAGGTTTACAACGTTTTGTATATAATTGTGTAGTAGAGTTTCCTTAAAACGGGGGTTTACAACTTTTTGTAAATAATTGTATGGTAGAGTTCACTCAAAATGGGGGTCTACAACTTTTTTTATATTATTGTATTAGAGTTTACTCAAAACGGGGGTTAACAACTTTTTGTATATAATTATAGTAGAGGTCACTCAAAACGGAGGTTTACACCTTTTGTATAATTATAGTAGAGTTTACTCAAAACGGGGGTTTACAACTTTTTGTATATAATTATAGTAGATTTCACTCAAAACGGAGGTTTCCAAATTTTTGTATATAATTATAGTAAAGTTTACTCAAAATGGCGGTTTACAACTTTTTGTATATAAATGTATAGTAGAGTGTACTCAAAACGGGGGTTTACAACTTTTTGTTTATTATTGTATTAGAGTTTACTAAAAACGGGGATTTACAACTTTTTGTATATAATTATAGTAGAGTTTACTCAAAACGGAGGTTTACAACTTGTTGTAAATAATTGTAGAGTAGAGTTTACTTAAAACGGGGGTTTACAATTTATTGTATATTATTGTATTAGAGTTTACTCAAAACGGGGGTTTAAACCTTTTTGTATATAATTGTAAAGTTGAGTTTACTCAAAATGGGGGTTTACAACTTTTTCTATATAATAGTATAGTAGAGATGATATGAATACTAAGGATCTAGATTTAAGTGTTCTTGCTAATTAAGCTAATAACACGTTTTATTGAAAAGAAAACAAGAAGGAAAATCGAAATACTTACTAGATTAGGATAATAAGAACGAAAATGAAGAACAAAGATAGGAGCAAGCTTAGATCCACCCTCGGAATCGCACTTCGGGTTTCTCCAAGTTTGAGAACGTCGCACAAAGGTTGCTCACACCTTTGATATATTCTCGAGTTAACCCTTCACCCAGTCGCAAGGAAAAGTTTTAACTATGTTTGTTTCAATCACTGAAACTTAAAATATATAATATTTTCACTCAAATATGGCTTGAGTTTATACATGGTAAGTTACAACCCTTATATAGAACTCAAAAAGTGAAACTACTCCCAAACTAGCAATGTGGTACAAAAACAACTTATAGTTAGTAGTTTGGAAGCTTGGATTAGTCTCAAATCGATGTGGGATGATAAGCCACGTCCAAGGCATGTCTAGGACAAGTCTTGGACATGTCTTGGGTGCAAAACTAGACATGGTCTATTTTTAGTAAGGAAAGTTTCCAAAACTTAAGGTAAAAAAGGTATCGGGTTTTTGTAGGTCCAAAAAGGTAGGAAAATGTAGTTTAGGACCTAGGATACCCTTAAAGTGTAGGGAACATCGGGATAGAATCTGTCGGTTCCCAAAATAGTAAGCCGAAGGTCGGGTTTGGTAAAACTGCCATTTTGGGAAGGGTTATGCAAAATTGGCCAGAACTCCCCAAAATACCCCTACCCCTTATTACATATAAATAATAATAAAATAGACAAGTTTTCCTCTCCCACTCGATTATAAGATAATGAAAGAACTAATTTCTTCAACGCCTCTTCGAGTCTTCGCTTCCGAGCTCTCGTCATTGGTCCTTCTTGAATCTGAAGTGGATCCTCACTTGCATCATCTTCAAGATGGATATTTGAACTTCCATGATATGTATCATTCCCTCCCGGTTGGAAAGGATTCGTCCTCGAATCAATAGGATGTCATAGAACAGAGCACCATCATGCACAACTTCGTGAGAACACAAAATAAATACCAAAGATATTCCGGGATCAAAAAGAACGTGAATAAACAACCTTGCATCAGCAACATATGAAGTGACCGCACCATACTTCACAAAAGGAACCTCATAACAGCCTTGTGGCATGATATAAATATGATTGAAGCCATGTGAGGTATCTTGATAATCAAATAAACAGAAATCAGGATTGACCGCAACATACGCAAGATACGGATCGTCGAGAGTGTGCTCCGGCTTTCCACCAATATCAACAATGTCAAGAACATCCGAAGGCAGTACATGGGCTGCATGGGGCGTATCTAATAACCCAATGTCGCCCTCAAATAGGGGTTCAAGAGGTACCTGCAAAGGGGATGAAATAGGACTTGAACAAGCGGACAATGAGAGAAAATCATATTGTGCCTCCTCCACAAGCACATCCACAATATCAGACCTGCGAGAATTCTCCATCTCAACCACAAGCGTAGATTCTTTACTTTTGAACTCCTCCTCGATAGTTTTTACTTCCATGAAATGCGTAGCATGACTATTGATAGCAAAATAACTAACCGCTAACTTTAACCGACAGAGTATCGGGTCAACGGTAGTATAGTGGTCACAAGGTCGAATCCACAGGGAGTAACAGTGAAGTACCAAAGTCGACTTAGAACTTGGTTCAGGCCAAAATAGTTGTGGAGAGATATTATACTAATGCAAAAGTAAAGATTATACTAATGAGTTTACTTCTAGGTATTAAAAGGTATAGTCGAACTATGATACCACGAGCTACTTTTACCCCTAAGGAAGGACTTAACGGGGAGCGTGTCTTAACCGACCTACCTATCCAATGTAGTTTAACGACATCCACGGGTGCCAACTCCTTATTCTAGCGATTAGACTGAACAACTCGATCTAACCACCCTATGTGAAGTTAATTAGTTCTCCCTTTAGAAAACCGATTAACCTAACATGATTAAGCTCTAGAGTCGCTCGAACAACGATGACAAACCTCTGTATTGGGTTCGGACCTAACAACTAGGCCGAATCTACGCAACGATCCTAAAACCCCTTATCCCACATCTCACCGCAAAATGCATCTATAAGTTTGATGTGTGTGACAGTGAACTAGGTGATCAAACTAATTCAAAGATATTAAAATAAGTTTTAGGACATGGATTAATCATTAAAACATTCAATTATGCACTATACAATTCCCTATCTCATCCCCCTTAGGGTTTTCGCTCGCTTTCACATAATTCGACTACACAACAGATTAGCTACTCATGGTAATAATAAAAGTGCAGAAATTTATGAAGAAATTAATAATAAACATGATAAAAAGATTGAATAAAATTTACCAATAGAAATTGTAGCAATCCACCACTCGAATCGTCACTTCGTTGTGTACCAATTACCAAATAGAAAAAAATAACAGTGCTGTTTTTCTTGCAGGAATTGCAGAAAAAGAAATAAAATAAAATATGTTCTACTCTAAGGGGAGAACGGCGGCAGGGAAGAAATAAAGAATAAAATTCTGGTGTAAAAACTGTGTGTTGAAATTTGACCTAAGTGGCTTTATATATAAATAAATCCACCGACGTCCCCTATTGCTTTGGAAAATTTCCCCCAAAAATAATATATTCACGTGTCCTCCTTTTCCGCCTTAATTGCTCCAGAACAGGTAGTGGGCCCCTTTTGACCAATATATACTCTGCAGCTTTTTCTTTATTTTTTTTCTCTTATTTAATTTTTCCTTTTTCCCAAATATTTGAGGGAAGCAAACGGACGGAAGGAAAGAAATGCTGGGACCTCAATTCCATTTAACACAAAAGTCGGGATCCCGACAAAGTCGGATAGTAATTTTTTCCCGAATGCTTGAACTTGAGTGACACGTCATTTCTTCATACGAATTCCGTTTTGGACGATTTTCATACCGTTGTGACCCTTGTCACGCTCTCTATCACGCCATACCTGAAATAAAAATAAACCACATACCCAAGCGTGACAAACACCAATAAAACACACACAAATCACCCAAAAATGTTGAGATTTTCGACGTAAACGTCTTATCGTCTCGTGATTCAACTCGTGGTGAAACGTGCCTATAAAAACACTTAACTACCCCAAAATTACATCGAATATGCTACAAATAAGGGGTAAAATGCACACGAAATTATAGCAAAGTTGACTCTCATCAACTACCCCCACTTAGCGTTTGCTCGCTCGCCGATAAATCAAGCGATCGAGCAAATCAAGCGTTGCTATCATAAAAAAAAATCATGAGGTCAACGTTAAACACGCGCTATCATATGGGAAACCACAATATCTAATGAGTAAAAAACTAGTCAACAAGCGAATAAACACGCCGAGCATAACGGAAGAGATCGAGGGCCTATCATGGAAGAGTCCGAACAACGTGTGCATATCTTCTGCAATCGTTAATCACGGTCAACCGGCTCAGATTATAAGTGCATGACTAATGGTGTTACACCATAGGCTTATACTTCATAATCATCTCCACTAATCAAGGTCAAATCAAGGCTAACTAAGGTCAGGCAGGACTTGCACGGTTGTAACGTTAGGCTAGGGACGGGGCTAAACGAATGGATAAAAGGAATATCAAAAGAGAAAAACGAGTGAGCATAATCAAAACTTCTTGAAATTGCCTCATAACTCACCTCCTTAGCTTGATTCGAGCAATCTTTCTCCTTCTTTACTCTCAATTCCAAACATAATTCAATGAGAACTTGTCCACCAATGCCACTTTGGAAGAATTAACACATAGCCCTTTTTCCGGCAAACTTTGACTTAATTTTATTCTTTTTTTTCTTTTTCTCTTTTTTTTATAAACCAAACACCAACACTTTTTGCTACCCATTCTCATTCGTAGTACAAAAGATTCACCAACACCACACTTTGATACACATCTTCACCACCCCACACTTGTGCTAGAAAGTGTGCCCAAAATAAGATTAAAACTCACTCGTAGGGTGCCAAAGAAATGTAGACCACAACTAAAGGCTAAGGTCGGTAATTATAAGCTAATCAACGAATGGCTAAGTTCGGGTGGGGGTCTAACCACCCTACAAAGGCTTAGAGGGGTTTCTGTGGAAATTATGTACATGGTTGGCTATTTGGCTCTGGTCGGGTCAAAGAAATGCCAGGACCGTCATCCCTTAATCTACCAAGATTGACCTTTCTATTTCGCCTCGAAGTTAATGGTATAAGTTCTAGGTAACAGATTAATGTCTATGTCAACTATAATCATTCACTAACCAACCACAATTCATGAAAGCGAAGCTATTACGTGCATAAGAATTCCATTCACACAACAAGATAAAGGTTTGACTCGCATACATTCAACTCTTCACTAATAATTACCAAAGAATATAGTGACTCACATAGGATTCACAACGTCAAAGTCATGAAATTTTTTAAAATTAGCTCAATTTTCACTCGAATGGACCAAACACCAAGCATGTAACTTATTCGATGCATTAAATTTAACATAAGCAGCCAAGTGAAGCTAAGTCTACCACCCCCCACTTAAAACGGAACACCGTCCTCGGTGTGTGAGTGATAAAGTAAAGTAAGAAAGACTTAGCTGAACTGGCAATAAGGCGGAACTCTGTGAAGTGACAACCTCCAACGTATCTCTCAGGGTACCTGTGCAATCATAACATAGAAACCAAGAATCCACTACGACGAGAGGCCGAAACCTCGAGCGTAGGTAAGCACAAGTATGGAGATGTATATAACAAATAAAATATGGGTTATCACAAAGCATGCAACGGAATTCGAGATGCGTGGTCAAATTTTCATCACTTCTCAAAAACGAAACAACAAAAAAAAAAAAAAAACCTAAAAACCTAAGAAAAAGTGGGTTGCCTCCCACCGAGCGCCTTTGTTTTACGTCGTTGGCTCGACCGGGTGACGCTTAACAAACTCAAATCATAAACGACTCAAACAACTCAAACAGACACTCATCACATATCATGTAAGCTCATAGAAAGTCAACCAAATTCCGCATTCATCAGTTTAAACATGCTCGTAGATATCCCAAGGGCAATCATAAAAATAGTCGAGCTAGTGAGCGGCTTACCTCGTGTCACTTGTGCTGCTTTCTCTTTCCATCTCACACTCTCTTTCCTCTCTGGCTTTGGAGATGGCTTCCTCTTAGACTTCGTGCAATCAGGCGGTTTATCAATCCGCACTTTTCCAACTTAGGGAGCACCGGTGCAATGGGCGATCCCGATTTATTCTCAGGCCTCGATCTTGCCTCGATCGACGACATCTCGTAAATAAGCGCCGCATCTCTTTTGACAATATTTTTCCTTCCCCTTGCACGCCAAGACGCACCACACCACAAGAAAACAAAGATTCTCAGTATATAAGCATTCATCATTTATAGCATTCGGACCTCTATCCTTGTAAACATTTAAACGCTCTCTCTCGCCCCCAACACCAAAAGAAATATCTCCACTCTTAACTCCTATCCGGCGTCCACTGGTGGTCAAAAGGGACGACCTAACAAAACAGAGGTCTTGGAGTCCATCTCTATGTCAAGAATCACAAAATCCACGGGAACACAAACTTTCCAACTTGCACTAAGACATCTTCCGCTACCCCCATAGGTTTCCTCACCGACCTATCACCATCCAGTAGGGTCATTCCGTGAGTTCCAATTCACCTAACCCTAATTTTTCATATAAAGCCTTAGGCATCAAGCTCACAAAGCTCCTAAATCACATAAAACATTTTCAATTATAGTATTGCCTATGGTGATAGGAATGGTGAAACCTCCTCTATCTCTCATCTTAGGGGAATTTTATCATCATAAACTGCTGAACACTCCTCCTCACCTTAACTACCTTACCCATTTTCTCTCTACGGCCAACATCCCTTTCAAACACTTAAAATACTCAGCACACTAGCAACCTCTAACAGGGGACATTGATCTCTACCTTCCTTAGAATGTCAAGGAACCTATCTTTGATTTTCGATGAAGAACCGGGCTTCTTAGGGCCTTTAGGTGGGTAAGGCAACGTATTCTCATCAAAATCGTGGGAGGCGGGGGTATAAAGTCATGTTTACCTCGAGCTTTTAGCCTTGGAGGCCCGGATATAGCTTCTGTCTTGTTGCTTTGGTTTGCTCGGTTCCTCCTCTTTTATACCCAAAACTATGAAATCCCGCTTCTCCATTGCTCCACTCTCTCTTGGATTGAGTCGCTTGCTCTCTCTCAACCTTCTAGTGCCCTCTCTTTCCTAGCAATCGCGAGATCTCTTGACAATGACTAACTCTCTTCTCATAGCTTCCAACTCAATTTCCATTATCTCTCTCTCTCTAACCCTTAGTTTCATCCAAATATTTCTCTGCTTCGACCCTCTCTTTGGTTTTGGTCCCACTCCCAATTCTCTACTACTTCTAGTGAATATAGCATTCACTTGTCTCGGGTTCCGCTCAAGATCACTCAAATTCTTCTTCAGTGTGTTCATGATTTGCCCAACTTGGGTTTCCAAATTTCGAATGGCGGAGTGAGTGGCCACTTTTTGCTCAATAGCATTTTTATTCAATTCAGATACAGTCATATCCAATCTTTCCAGGATTATCTCAGCGGACGTCTTCTGAGCACCCGAATTGTTCAATTGTTGAGTGTTATGATTGTTCTGGTGAAGATGAGCATTCGGATGCTGATATGTGTCAGAATTACTATTTCTGAGTGGCTGATTTGCTTGCTGATTACCCCTGCGCCGCCCGATTCTCGATTCCACCTTTGACTCGCCCCAATTCGATTCTGATTCTTGTCATTCTTTGTGTTTGAGATTGCTGATTCTGATTATTCTGATAGCTACCTTGGTTCTGATTTTGGTATGAATTCTGATTCTGGGGATTCTGGTTCCAAGATTGGTTATTTGGGCTTTGGTTCTGCATGAACCCTTGGTTCTGATTGTTATTGTTTCGATTCCACTACGCCCATGTTGGTTCCGATTCCAGCTTACCCCCATTACCTTGTCCAATATAGCTCACATTGTCTTCGCTTTGCTCTTCCATGCCATACTCGCATACTTCTCTTGGCCCTGGCCGGTTATCAAAATTAATTCCACTTTTGTTTGCCAAATTCTTGTTGATTCATATTTACCTACCCATTGCATATACATTCATCCGCTATTGGTCATTCTCGATTGCCGATCGTTGTTGTCTTGAGTAGGTGTCAACCGTTGAGGATAAGTGGGTTTTTTCGATGATGCACATTCCATGGCAGAATGTCCACCTCCACAAAGTTGGCATTGATGTGCCTTTTTCCGTTCTAACTCCATTCGGTCCATCTTCAGCACCATTTCCTGCATCTTGTCATGCATGGCTGATTCTCTATCAAGCTCTTCTTTCAGTGACTTTACACTTTCCATTGGGGCTTTCTTCTTCTTTCTGCTCGACCCCCATTGTCCTTCTCCATCTGCCGCATTCTCAATCTGTCTCATAGCTTGTTCCGGCGGCAGATTCATGATATCTCCGCCACTGGCGGCATTCAGCTTATTTTGGTCCATCGGCTCTAAGGCCCTGAATAATATAATAACCTGTTCCACCGTAGAGAAACCGTGTGGAGGGCATCTCTTGATGACCCACACGAATCTCTCATATGTCTCTTTTAAAGTCTCCCTCGAGACCGTCAAGCGAAGAGATTTCTTCTTTCGAGATCCAGAATCTTGCCGGAGGAAAATACTTTTCGAAACACTCGCGTTACATCCGCCCAAGTATGTAGTGAATCGTTGGGTAATGAATCAAACCAATCTTTAGCAGCTCCTCTCGGTTACAAACGGAAAACTATCGACTTTATTGCCTCTTCACTAACCCCATTATATCTCATCGTCCCACAAATTTGAAGAAAATGATCTAGAAAGTCGTTTGGGTTCTCGGTTGACTTCCGTGGAACAGGCATGTTCCCCAACATATTCGAATGTTCCGCTTGATGTCCAAGTTGTTCGCGTTAATTGGGGCACTCTAATCGGATTGTGCCCTATAACTTCCTCGAGGTGTAGTGAGCGTAATCTCGCAAACCTCGGTCGGTGTACTCTTTGAGCCATCTGTGGTCGATAATCTTGTTGTTTCTTTGTTGATAATATTCTTTGCATAGGTGGTTGCTTGATTATATGGGTTTTGGAACCCGGTTGATTTCCTTGATTCTCTAACATCTGCAGATTACTCGATTTACCGTCTCTTGGTCTAATTCAGTCCGAAGTTCTGCGTATTCGAGCATTTGCTCCTCCTCCATCTTGCCCAATCCTCGTCCTCTCGATTAAGTTGGGGTTCTCAATCGACGCAACACCGTGTTGTCCTCTCTTAATGGTTCATGACGCGAGGGTCCTCGGTGGAGTATGCAATGGTAGAGTTGCGTTACCACCAGGTGGTGTCCGAGGTCCGCCTTGTACACATTGTGCTCGATTAAGGGTTCTTTGCCATCTCTATGATTCGGTGAATCCTCCATTCCTCCGAGGATTACGACAATGAGGGTAAACTTTCTCATCCCTTCTTCTTCAACAAAGGGTTCGGACTAGCAACTAGAAGTTCTCCTCGGCGTTGACTATTTCTATGACGTGCAAACGCTTCAATTTCTTCAATTGGCTCGATGAGTGGTTCTTTGGAGCTTCGGGTCATTCACTGACAAACAAGAAACAACAAGAAACAAAATAAAAACGACCTAAGCCCAAGCTTTCGGTCAACTTACAAGATATCAAACGTTACTCCCCGGCAACGGCGC
Source organism: Gentiana macrophylla (assembly GCA_026214975.1). Classification (NCBI taxonomy): domain Eukaryota; kingdom Viridiplantae; phylum Streptophyta; class Magnoliopsida; order Gentianales; family Gentianaceae; genus Gentiana; species Gentiana macrophylla. The sequence continues at coordinate 23,602 of JAOBSW010001240.1, read as the reverse complement.
CAAAATTCTTGATAGCAAAATAACTAACCGCTAACTTTAACCGACAGAGTATCGGGTCAACGGTAGTATAGTGGTCATAAGGTCGAATCCACAGGGAGTAACAGTGAAGTACCAAAGTCGACTTAGAACTTGGTTCAGGCCAAAATAGTTGTGGAGAGATATTATACTAATGCAAAAGTAAAGATTATACTAATGAGTTTACTTCTAGGTATTAAAAGGTATAGTCGAACTATGATACCACGAGCTACTTTTACCCCTAAGGAAGGACTTAACGGGGAGCGTGTCTTAACCGACCTACCTATCCAATGTAGTTTAACGACATCCACGGGTGCCAACTCCTTATTCTAGCGATTAGACTGAACAACTCGATCTAACCACCCTATGTGAAGTTAATTAGTTCTCCCTTTAGAAAACCGATTAACCTAACATGATTAAGCTCTCAGAAGTCGCTCGAACAACGATGACAAACCTCTGTATTGGGTTCGGACCTAACAAACTAGGCGAATCTACGCAGCGATCCTAAAACCCCTTATCCCACATCTCACCGCAAAATGCATCTATAAGTTTGATGTGTGTGACAGTGAACTAGGTGATCAAACTAATTCAAAGATATTAAAATAAGTTTTAGGACATGGATTAATCATTAAAACATTCAATTATGCACTATACAATTCCCTATCTCATCCCCCTTAGGGTTTTCGCTCGCTTTCACATAATTCGACTACACAACAGATTAGCTACTCATGGTAATAATAAAAGTGCAAAATTTATGAAGAAATTAATAATAAACATGATAAAAGATTGAATAAAATTTACCAATAGAAATTGTAGCAATCCACCACTCAAATCGCTACTTCAGTTTGTGTACAATTACCAAATAGAAAAAATAACAGTGCTGTTTTTCTTGCAGGAATTGCAGAAAAAGAAATAAAATAAAATATGTTCTACTCTAAGGGGAGAACGGCGGCAGGGAAGAAATAAAGAATAAAATTCTGGTGTAAAAACTGTGTGTTGAAATTTGACCTAAGTGGCTTTATATATAAATAAATCCACCGACGTCCCCTATTGCTTTGGAAAATTTCCCCCAAAAATAATATATTCACGTGTCCTCCTTTTCCGCCTTAATTGCTCCAGAACAGGTAGTGGGCCCCTTTTGACCAATATATACTCTACAGCTTTTTCTTTGTTTTTTTTCTCTTATTTAATTTTTCCTTTTTCCCAAATATTTGAGGGAAGCAAACGGACGGAAGGAAAGAAATGCTGGGACCTCAATTCCATTTAACACAAAAAAGTCGGGATCCTGACAAAGTCGGATAGTAATTTTTTTTCCCGAATCTTGAACTTGAGTGACACGTCATTTCTTCATCCCGAATTCCGTTTGGACGATTTTTATGCACGTTGTGACCCTTGTCACGCTCTCTATCAAGTCATACCTGAAATAAAAATAAACCACATACCCAAGCGTGACAAACACCAATAAAACACACAAATCACCCAAAAATGTTGAGATTTTCGACGTAAACGTCTTATCGTCTCGTGATTCAACTCGTGGTGAAACGTGCCTATAAAAACACTTAACTACCCCAAAATTACATCGAATAGGCTACAAATAAGGGGTAAAATGCACACGAAATTATAGCAAAGTTGACTCTCATCAACTATCAGCATCATTGACAACACGAACATTAACTACAGCCTCATCCTTTGGAATTACCTCTTCCATAGTAGGACATGTCAACTTAGCCGATATAAATATTACATCCTCCATGGATGCACAAGGTTCCATAGAGTGTGTGTTCTTGGCCTCTCTCAATGTCTTTTCAGCATCCAATTCAGCACACCGCTGTTTATAGTTCTCCATAACCCGTTTAGGGAAATCCTGAAGGCAATCTTCAAAAACCTTTCTCGATTTATCCAACCAATCTTGCACCAAATTATCAACATGTACCACTTTCCTTGATGCTAGGACATACTTCATACCCATACCATAAAAAGAATACCAAGCACGGGACGAATCATACCTGGCTTTATACTCATGTAACCATTGCTGTCCGAGAACTATAGATTCACCTTGCATTGGGAATACATCACATAACATAACACACTTATAACCATTAAGATCAATGTAAACCCTTCTTTGACTTATAACATGTACCCGACGACCGCTAAATTTTTTGTAATAAGGATGAGGATGCCTATACAAAGGCAAATCAAGCTCATTAACCAACGCAGTACTAACTAAAGTCGCTTCTTCATCGTGATCAATGCAGAACTCATATTCCTTACCCCGAATAAGACAACGTGAATAAAACAAGTCGCAATCCATGATCAAAGAATGTATATCCTCACAAGTCACTCGTGTTTGACACTCTCCCTCCTTCTTGCCTTGGGTAAATGCCAACCGTCAAACAAATCAAAAACAAGAGCAAATAGTGCAGACAATTCACAGAACTGGAACACGAAATGACAGAAACTTTCACGACTAAACGATAACGAATATGAAAAGGAACGATGAACGAAACTTTTAGATCATGAAATTTTCTAGAAGATACCAAAATTTCAAAGCATTTGGATGTTTCTAGGTCAACCAAACAATCGTTGTTTGACAAGTGGTGTAATCTGTCAAAAAAAAAAAACATTTTCTTAAATGATAGCAGTGACTTATGAGGAGAATTCTGATCAGACAATGACGAATCTGGAAAAACTCAAAGGATGAAAGTTGTAGAACAGAGAATTTCATATGGGTTCACCAATTTTCGGATTATTTGGAATTGTTTAAGATACCTAAAACGAAATTGTATAAAGACCTAGTGTTGCAGAATTTCACGAACAGGCTGTTGTATGGAGAACTACTATATAGGCTTCGTCCTTTTTTTTTTTTTTTTAATAAAAAAACGAAAGGATATATTTTTTTTATAAGAACACCAAGAAAAAAAGAAAAAAAAAACAAGAACAAACAAGAAAACAAGTATATGAACACCTCAATCCCTATTCTCTGATACCAAATGATATGAATACTAAGGATCTAGATTTAAGTGTTCTTGCTAATTAAGCTAATAACACGTTTTATTGAAAAGAAAACAAGAAGGAAAATCAAAATACTTACTAGATTAGGATAATAAGAACGAAAATGAAGAACAAAGATAGGAGCAAGCTTAGATCCACCTCGAATCGCACTTCGGGTTCTCCAAGTTTGAGAACGCCGCACAAAGGTTGCTCACACCTTTGATATATTCTCTAGTTAACCCTTCACCCAAATATAAGGAAAAGTTTTAACTATGTTTGTTTCAATCACTGAAACTTAAAATATATAATATTTTCACTCAAATATGGCTTGAGTTTATACATGGTAAGTTACAACCCTTATATAGAACTCAAAAAGTGAAACTACTCCCAAACTAGCAATGTGGTACAAAAACAACTTATAGTTAGTAGTTTGGAAGCTTGGATTAGTCTCAAATCGATGTGGGATGATAAGCCACGTCAAAGGCATGTCTAGGACAAGTCTTGGACATGTCTTGGGTGCAAAACTAGACATGGTCTATTTTTAGTAAGGAAAGTTTCCAAAACTTAAGGTAAAAAAGGTATCGGGTTTTTGTAGGTCCAAAAAGGTAGGAAAATGTAGTTTAGGACCTAGGATACCCTTAAAGTGTAGGGAACATCGGGATAGAATCTGTCGGTTCCCAAAATAGTAAGCCGAAGGTCGGGTTTGGTAAAACAGCCATTTTAGGAAGGGTTATGCAAAATTGGCCAGAACTCCCCAAAATACCCCTACCCCTTATTACATATAAATAATAATAAAATAGACAAGTTTTCCTCTCACACTCGATTATAAGATAATGAAAGAACTAATTTCTTCAACGCCTCTTCGAGTCTTCGCTTCCGAGCTCTCGTCATTGGTCCTTCTTGAATCTGAAGTGGATCCTCACTTGCATCATCTTCAAGATGGATATTTGAACTTCCATGATATGTATCAAGAGATTACTCAAAACGGGGGTTTACAACTTTTTGTACAATAAAAAGGGGGTTTACAACTTTTTGTATATAATTGTATAGTAGATTTTACTCAAAACAGGGGTTTACAACTTTTTGTATAGTATTGTATTAAAGTTCACTCAAAACGGGGGTTTACAACTTTTTGTCTGATAATTGTATAGTAGAGTTTACTCAAAACGGGGGTTTATAACTTATCGTAAATAAGTTTATAGTAGAGTTTACTCAAAATGCGGGCTTACAACTTTTTGTAAATTATTGTATTAGAGTTTACTCAAAACGTTGGTTTACAACTTTTTGTATATAATTATAGTAGAGTTCACTCAAAACGGAGGTTTACAACTTTTTGTAAATAATTGTATAGTAGAGTTTACTCAAAACTGGGGTTTACAACTTTTTTGTATATAATTGTATAGTAGAGTTTACTCAAAATTGGGGTTTACAACTTTTTGTATATTATTCACAACTAGAATTTCATTAATTACCGACCAAATTTACCGACTGAATAAATTAGACGGTGAATACCGACCAGTCACCGACGCATTCCGACTAAATGCACCGACCAAATGAATTGGTCGGTAAGCTAATACAATTCCCGACCAATTTCCGACAAACATATATGTGTAGGTACATTCCGTCGGTAATTAGTAGCAAAAAATGGCCCCCACACATCCCGCCAAGTATTAGTAACGGTTTGCCGACAACAACGATTGGTAGGTAATATTGGTCGGAAATTGGTTGGTAAATACCGACTAGGCACCGACCAAACCAACCAAGTAGTCGGTATTTGGTCGGTATAAGCAATAGTTGGTTGGTAATATAGTAGAGTTTACTCAAAACGGGTGTTTACAAGTTTTTGTATATAATTGTATAGTAGAGTTTACTCAAAACGGGGGTTTACAACTTTTTTATATAATTAAAGTAGAGTTCAAACAAAACGGAGGTTTACAACTTTTTGTATATAATTGTATAGTAGAGTTTCCGTAAAATGGGGGTTTACAACTTTTTGTAAATAATCGTATAGTAGAGTTTACTCAAAATGGGGGTTTACAACTTTTTGTATATTATTGTATTAGAGTTTACTCAGAATGGGGGTAACAACTTTTTGTATATAATTATAGTAGAGTTCACTCAAAACGGAGGTTTACATATTTTTGTATATAATTATAGTAGAGTTTACTCAAAACGGGGGTTTACAACTTTTTGTATATAATTGTATAGTATAGTTTACTCAAAACAGGGGTTTACAAATTTTTGTTCAATAAAACGGGGGTTTACAACTTTTTGTATATAATTGTATAGTAGAGTTTATTCAAAACGGGGGCTTACAACTATTTGTAAATTATTGTACTCAAAACGGGGGTTTACAACTTTTTGTATATAATTATAGAAGAGTTTACTCAAAATGGAGGTTTACAACATTTTTTATATAAATGTATAGTAGAGTTTACTCAAAACTAGGGTTTATAATTTTTTGTATATAAATGTATAGTAGAGTTTACTCAAAACTGGGGTTTATAATTTTTTGTATATAATTGTATAGTCTTTACTCAAAATGGGGGTTTACAACTTTTTGTATATTATTGTATTTGAGTTCACACAAAACGGGGGTTTACAACTTTTTGTATATAATTATAGTAGAGTTTACTCAAAATGGGGGTTTACAACTTTTTTTATATCTTTGTATTAGAGTTTACTCAAAATGGGGGTTTACAATTTTTTGTATATAATTATAGTAAAGTTCACTCAAAACGGAGGTTTACAACTTTTTGTATATAATTATAGTAGAGTTTACTCAAAACCGGGGTTTACAACTTTTTGTAAATAATTGTATTGTAGAGTTTACTCAAAACGGGGGTTCACAACTTTTTGTATATTATTGTATTTGAGTTTACTCAAAACCGGGGTTTACAACTTTTTGTATATAATGGTATATTAGAGTTTACTCAAAACGGGGATTTTCAACTTTTTGTACAATAAAACGGGGTTTTACAACTTTTTGTATATAATTGTATAGTAGAGTTTACTCAAAATGGGGGTTTACAACTTTTTGTATATAATTGTATAGTAGAGTTTACTTAAAACGGTGGTTTACAACTTTTATTGTATTAGCGTTCACTCCAAACGAGGGTTTACAACTTTTTGTATATAATTGTATAGTAGAGTTTCCTCAAAACGGGGGTATACAACTTTTTGTAAATAATTGTATAGTAGAGTTTACTCAAAATGGTGGTTTACAACTTTTTGTATATTATTGTATTAGAGTTTACTCAAAATGGGGGTTAACAACTTTTTGTATATAATTGTAGTAGAGTTCACTCAAAATGGAGGTTTACACCTTTTTGTATATAATTATAGTAGAGTTTACTCGAAACTGGGGCTTACAATTTTTTGTATATAACTGTATAGTATAGTTACCTCAAAACAGGGGTTTACAACTTTTTGTATATAATGGTACAGTAGAGTTTACTCAAAACGGGGGTTTATAACTTTTTGTATATTATTGTATTAGAGTTCACTCAAAACAGAGGTTTACAACTTTTTGTATATAATTGTATAGTAGAGTTCACTCAAAATGGAGGTTTACTGTTAGGTGTAGTGCCCGAAAGACAATTTGTGTAATTGTTTTTAATAATGGATGACAGAATTTATCTCATTTTAGTTACTTGCTTTGTGCTTGTAAAGTAATACACTGCTGCAAACCCTAAGTATATATGTATGTAACCACTTAACTCAGTGTATGGATTGCACGTGAGGATTGAGTTAGTGGAGATATGCTTAAACTATTAGTCCGTGGTGAACTTAATCGAGTTTAGGTCTCTCTTGATTAAAACACCAATAATGCGCCTGAACACCTTGGGGGTGTGATAGTCTTATCCGGACTATCGGTAGAGGGTACCTATGTGGGGCATTTATATATGATGGCATTCATATAGACCGGACCGATTTAATCTGGATTTCTCGATATAATTCCGTAATCGAGGAATCTTATTAAATCATTAGATGATCATATATGGATCAACCTTAATCCTGGAGGTGATCATGGTGCCGCTTGTCCCGGGTAGTGTTTGATGTGTTAGTTACGGTTCACTTAAATATGTGTTCCAAGCCACTTCTCATTGGCACTATCTCCAGATGAGTGAGTAGTTCTGATTTTCACAGACATGGAATCCATTCCTTCCTGCAGGAAGTAGAGAGACAGTCCCCTTATTTGTTACCCCTAAGAAAGTGATCGATCCCGGGAGTTCATATTAGACTAATTGATCACTAGTCAGATATGTGAACTAATTGATCATCAGGGGGTTAATGGTAAATAAGGATAAGATATTCGAGTCGGGTTCACGGAGACTTCCCACCTCGAAATGGACAATCAATGGAGGGTTAATCCGTATGTAGTGATTATATCAATGGACGCTTATTCACTCTATGGGTTGAGTATAAGTATACATCTATAATCGGTAGAGTTCGATTTCCGGGTTTATGGTGGCGTAATCCCGGAATTAATAATTAATGTACTTATTCTGTTCAATGAATAATTAATTATTGGAGCTACTGGTTATAGGTCCATGGTCCCCGATGTGGCTTCTATAATTCGGAATGATATTCTTGTTATTTGGGCCTCAGTGATAATTAATTGGCTGGGCTAATTAATTGATATGCATGGATATTATTTAGTTGGGCTAAATAATATAATACACAGAAAAGACATTTTCTGTGGGCCTGGTGGGCTAAGTGTGGCGCCAATATGTCTTGGATTTTCCAAGAAATTAGTTTTCTTGGATAATGACATATTGTGTAATTAGTTATTTATTTGTTAAATAATTAATTGGATAAATAAAAGAAAATAATTTATTTATTATTTATCTCTTAACTATAAGGATAATTATATTTTCTTATATAAGATTATAATTATCTCTTATTTTTATTGGATAATAATAATTAGAATTATCTCTTTTATTTTGTTAAACCGATTGGGTATAGGTTTTCTCTCTTGGATTTTGCCTATAAAAAGAGAGTTCTCCCGAGCCCTAGGTGAAGAGAAAGCCACGAAATTCATAGAGAAAAAAGGCTAAGGAGTTCGATCCTTAACTCCACCCGGTTGGAGAAAAACTTGGATTTTTTCTCGGTTGCATATCAAGGAGGTTCTTGTATCAAGAAGGGTGTCCACCAACCGCCGTTTGGAGAACACATCGGAAGATCAAGGCTTCTCTTCCCGATATTGGTAACATGATCTTAACCCCCTTGTAGTAGTTTAAGTCCTTTAATTATGTATTATGATATATGAATCGTGATCCATCCGCTGCGCGTAGACAACTTTTTGTATATAACTGTATAGTAGAGTTACCTCAAAACAGGGGTTTACAACTTTTTGTAAATAATTGTATAGTAGAGTTTACTCAAAACAGGGGTTTACAACTTTTTTTATATTATTGTATTAGAGTTTACTCAAAACGGGGGTTAACAACTTTTGTATATAATTATAGTATAGTTAACTCAAAACGGAGGTTTACACCTTTTTGTATATAATCATAGTAGAGTTTCCTCAAAACGGGGGTTTACAACTTTTTGTATATAATTGTATAGTAGAGTTTACTCAAAACAGGGGTTTACAACTTTTTTTGCAGTAAAATGAGGGTTTACAACTTTTTGAATATAATTGTATAGTATAGTTTACTCAAAAAGGGGTTTACAACTTTTTGTATATTATTGTACACAAAACGTGGGTTTACAACTTTTGGTATATAATTAAAGTAGAGTTCACTCAAAACGGAGGTTTACAACTTTTTGTATATAATGGAATAGTATAGTTTACTCAAAACGGGGGTTTACAACTTTTTGTATATAATTGTATAGTAGAGTTTACTCAAAACGGGGGTTTACTACTTTTTGTATATAAATGTATAGTAGAGTTTACTCAAAATGGCGGTTTACAAATTTTTGTTTATTATTGTATTAGAGTTTACTAAAAACGGGGCTTTACAACTTCTTTGTATATAATTATAGTAGAGCTTACTCAAAACGGGGGTTTACAACTTGTTGTAAATAATTGTAGAGTAGAGTTTACTCAAAATGGGGGTTTACAACTTTTTGTATATTACTGTATTAGAGTTTACTCAAAACGGGGGTTTACAACTTTTTGTATATAATTGTATATTAGAGTTGACTCAAAACGGGGGGTTACAAATTTTTTATATAATAGTATAGTAGAGTATACTCAAAACGGGGGTTTACAACTTTTTTTACAATAAAACGGGGTTTACAACTTTTTGTATATAATTGTATAGTAGAGTTTACTCAAAACGGGGGTTTATAACTTTTCATAAATAATTGTATAGTTGAGTTTACTCAAAATGTGGGTTTACAACTTTTTGTATATTATTATATTAGAGTTTACTCAAAACGGGGGGTTTACCAATTTTTGTATATAATTGTATAGTAGAGTTTACTCAAAACAGGGGTTTACAACTTTTTGTATATAATTATAGTAGAGTTCACTCAAAACGGAGGTTTACAACTTTTTGTAAAAAATTGTATAGTAGAGTTTACTCAAAACGGGGGTTTACAACTTTTTGTATATAATTGTATAGTAGTGTTCACTCAAAACGGGGGTTTACAAATTTTTGTATATAATTGTATAGTAGAGTTTACTCAAAACGGGGGTTTACAACTTTTTGTATATAATTGTATAGTAGAGTTTACTCAAAACAGGGGTTTACAACTTTTTTTGCAGTAAAATGAGGGTTTACAACTTTTTGAATATAATTGTATTGTATAGTTTACTCAAAAAGGGGTTACAACTTTTTGTATATTATTGTACTCAAAACGTGGGTTTACAACTTTTGGTATATAATTAAAGTAGAGTTCACTCAAAACGGAGGTTTACAACTTTTTGTATATAATGGAATAGTATAGTTTACTCAAAATGGGGGTTTACAACTTTTTGTATATAATTGTATAGTAGAGTTTACTCAAAACGGGGGTTTACAACTTTTTGTATATAAATGTATAGTAGAGTTTACTCAAAATGGCGGTTTACAAATTTTTGTTTATTATTGTATTAGAGTTTACTAAAAACGGGGCTTTAGAACTTCTTTGTATATAATTATAGTAGAGCTTACTCAAAATGGGGTTTACAACTTGTTGTAAATAATTGTAGAGTAGAGTTTACTCAAAATGGGGGTTTACAACTTTTGTATATTATCAGATAGAGTTTACTCAAAACGGGGTTTACAACTTTTTGTATATGTTTGTATATTAGAGTTGACTCAAAACGGGGGCTTACAAATTTTTTATATAATAGTATAGTAGAGTATACTCAAACGGGGTTTACAACTTTTTGTACAACAAAACGGGGGTTTACAACTTTTTGTATATAATTGTATAGTAGAGTTTACTCAAAACGGGGGTTTATAACTTTTCGTAAATAATTGTATAGTTGAGTTTACTCAAAATGTGGGTTTACAACTTTTTGTATATTATTATATTAGAGTTTACTCAAAACGGGGGTTTACCACTTTTTGTATATAATTGTATAGTAGAGTTTACTCAAAACAGTGGTTTACAACTTTTTGTATATAATTATAGTAGAGTTCACTCAAAACGGAGGTTTACAACTTTTTGTAAAAAATTGTATAGTAGAGTTTACTCAAAACGGGGGTTTACAACTTTTTGTATATAATTGTATAGTAGAGTTTACTCAAAACGGGGGTTTACAACTTTTTGTATATAATTGTATAGTAGAGTTCACTCAAAACGGGGGTTTACAAATTTTTGTATATAATTGTATAGTAGAGTTTACTCAAAACTGGGGTTTACAACTTTTTGCATATAATTGTATAGTAGAGTTTACTCAAAACGGGGGTTTACAACTTTTTGTATATTATTATATTAGGGTTTACTCAAAACAGGGGTTTACCACTTTTTGTATATAATTATAGTAGAGTTCACTCAAAACAGAGGTTTACAACTTTTTGAATATAAGTATAGTAAAGTTTATTCAAAACGGGGGTTTACAACTTTTTTTAAATAATTTTATAGTAGAGTTTACTTAAAACATGGGTTTACAACTTTTTGTATATATTTGTATAGTAGAGTTTACTCAAAACGGGGGTTTACAACATTTTTTATATTATTGTATTAGGGTTTACTGAAAATGGGGGTTTACAAATTTTTGTATATAATTATAGTAGAGTGCACTCAAAACAGAGATATTTTCTATATAATTGTATAGTAGAATTTACTCAAAATGTGGATTGTATATTATAGTATTAGAGTTACTCAAAATAAGGGTTAACAACTTTTTGTATATAATTATAGTAGAGTCACTCAAAACGGAGGTTTACAACTTTTTGTATACAATTATAGTAGAGTTTACTCAAAACGGGGTTTACAACTCTTTGTAAATAATTGTATAGTAGAGTTTACTTAAAACGAGGGTTTACAACTTTTTGTATATTATTGTATTAGAGTTTATTCAAAACGGGGGTTTACAACTTTTTGTATATATTTGTACAGTAGAGTTTACTCAAAACGGGGGTATATAACTTTTTGTGTATTATTGTATTAGAGTTCACTTAAAACGGAGGTTTACAACTTTTTGTATATAATTGTATAGTAGAGTTCACTCAAATTGGAGGTTTACCACTTTTTGTATATAATTGTATAGTAGAGTTACCTCAAAACGGGGTTTACAACTTTCTGTATATAATGGAATAGTAGAGTTTACTCAAAATGGGGGTTTACAACTTTTTGTATATAATTGTATAGTAGAGTTTACTCAAAAAGTGGGTTTACAACTTTTTGTTTATTATTGTATTAGAGTTTACTAAAAACGGGGCTTTACAACTTTTTTGTATATAATTATAGTAGAGTTCATTCAAAACGGAGGTTTACAACTTTTTGTAAATAATTGTATAGTAGAGTTTACTCAAAATTGGGGTTTACAACTTTTTGTATATAATTGTATTGTAGAGTTTACTCAAAACGGGGGTTTACAACTTTTTGTATTTTATTCACTAGAAGAATTTCATTAATTACCGACCAAATTTACCAACTGAATAAATTAGTCGGTGAATATCGACCAGTCACCGATGCATTCCGACTAAATTCACCGACCAAATGAATTGGTCGGTAAGCTAATACAATTGCCGACCAATTTCCGACAAACATATATGTGTAGGTACATTCCATCGGTAATTGGTAGCAAAAAATGGCCCCCACACATCCCGCCAAGTATTAGTAACGGTTTGTATATACAACAACAATTGGTAGGTAATATTGGTCGAAATTTGGTTAGTAAATACCGACTAAACCTTTTTGACCAAACCAACCAAGTAGTCAAGATTTAATTATAAGTATAAGCAATAGTCGGTAGGTAAAATAGTAGAGTTTACTCAAAACGGGGGTTTACAACTTTTTGTATATAATTGTATAGTAGAGTTTACTCAAAATGGGGGTTTACAACTTTTTGTATATAATTGTATAGTAGAGTTTACTCAAAACTGGGGTTTACCACTTTTTGTATATAATTGTATAGTAGAGTTCACTAAAAACAGAGGTTAACAACTTTTTGAATATAAGTATAGTAAAGTTTATTCAAAACGGGGTTTACAACTTTTTTTAAATAATTTTATAGTAGAGTTTACTTTTTTTTATATACTTGCGGGGCTAATTTTATAATTGTATAGAGTTTACTTAAAACAGGGGTTTACAACTTTTTGTATATAATTGTGAAGTAGAGTTTACTCAAAATAGGGGTTTACAAATTTTTGTATATTATTGTATTAGGGTTTACTCAATAATTATATAATAGGGGTTTACAACTTTTTGTATATAATTGTATAGTAGAGTTCACACGAAACGGAGGTTTACAACTTTTTGTATATAATTGTATAGTAGAGCTTCCTCAAAATGAGGGTTTACAACTTTTTGTAAATAATTGTATAGTAGAGTTTACTCAAAAAGGGGGTTTACAACTTTTTGTATATTATTGTATTAGAGTTTACTCAAAACGGGGTTAACAATTTTTTTGCATATAATTATAGTAGAGTTCACTCAAAACGGAAGTTTACACCTTTTTGTATATAATTATAGTAGAGTTTACTCAAAACGGGGTTTTACAACTTTTTGTATACAATTGTATAGTATAGTTTACTCAAAATAGGGGTTTACAACTTTTTGTTCAATAAAACAGGGGTTTACAACTTTTTGTATGAGTTTACTCAAAACGGGGGTTTACAACTATTTGTATATTATTGTGCTCAAAACGGGGGTTTACAACTTTTTGTATATAATTATAGTAGAGTTCACTGAAAACGAAGGTTTACAACTTTTTGTATATAATTGTATAGTAGAGTTTACTCAAAACGGGGGTTTACAACTTTTTGTATATAATTGTATAGTAGAGTTTACTCAAAACGGGGGTTTACAACTTTTTGTATATTATTGTATTTGAGTCCACACAAAATGGGGGTTTACAAAGTGTTGTATATAATTATAGTAGAGTTTACTCAAAACAGGGGTTTACAACTTTTTGTATATTATTGTATTAGAGTTTACTCAAAATGGGGGTTTATAACTTTTTGTATATAATTATAGTATAGTTCGCTTAAAACAGAGGTTTACAACTATTTGTATATAATATTAGTAGAGTTTACTCAAAATGGGGGTTTACAACATTTTGTAAATAATTGTATTGTAGAGTTTACTCAAAACGGGGATTTACAACTTTTTGTACAATAAAACGGGGCTTTACTACTTTTTGTATATAATTGTATAGTAGAGTTTACTCAAAACAGGGGTTTACAACTTTTTTATATTATTGTATTAGAGTTTACTCTAAACGGGGGTTTACAAATTTTTATATATAATTATGGTAGAGTTCACTCAAAACGGAGGTTTACAACTTTTTGTATATAATTATAGTAATGTTTACTCAAAATGGGGGTTTACAAATTTTTGTAAATAATTGTATAGTAGAGTTTACTTAAAATGGGGGTTTACAACTTTTTGTATATAATTGTATAGTAGAGTTTACTCAAAATAGGGGTTTACAACTTTTTGTATATAATTGTATAGTGGAGTTTACTCAAAATGGGGGTTTACAACTTTTTGTATATTATTGTATTAGAGATCACTCAAAACGGGGGTTTACAACTTTTTGTATATAATTGAATAGTAGAGTTCACTCAAAATAGAGGTTTACAACTTTTTGTATATAATTGTAAAGTAGAGTTTCCTCAAAACGGGGGATTACAACTTTTTGTAAATAATTGTATAGTAGAGCTTACTCAAAACGGGTGTTTACAACTTTTTTATATTATTGTATTAGAGTTTACTCAAAATAGGGGTTAACAACCTTTTGTATATAATTATAGTAGAGTTCACTCAAAACGGAGGTTTACAACATTTTGTATATAATTAGAGTAAAGTTTACTCAAAACGGGGGTTTACAACTTTTTATACAAAAAAATAGGGGTTTATAACTTTTTGTATTTAATTGTATAGTAGAGTTTACTCAAAACGGGGGTTTACAACTTTTTGTATATTATTGTACTCAAAATGGGGGTTTACAACTTTTTGTATATAATTAAAGTAGAGTTCACACAAAACGGAGGATTACAACTTTTTGTATATAATGGTATAGTAGAGTTTACTCAAAACGAGGGCTTACAACTTTTTGTATATAATTGTATAGTATAGTTTACTCAAAATGGGGGTTTACAACTTTTGGTATATAAATGTATAATAGAGTTACTCCAGACGGTGGTTTAAAACTTTTTGTTTGTTATTGTATTAGAGTTTACTAAAAATAAGGCTTTACAACTTTTTGTATATAATTATAGTAGAGTTTACTCAAAACGGGGGTTTACAACTTGTTGTAAATAATTGTAGAGTAGAGTTTACTCAAAACAGTGGTTTACAACTTATTTTATATTATTGTATTAGAGTTTACTCAAAATGGGGGTTTACAACTTTTTCTATATAATAGTATAATAGAGTTTACACAAAACGGGGTTTTACAACTTTTTGTACAATAAAATGGGAGTTTACAACTTTTTGTATATAATTGTATAGTAGAGTTTACTCAAAACGGGGGTTTACAACTTATTGTATATTATTGTATTAGAGTTCACTAAAAATGGGGGTTTACAACTTTTTGTATATAATTATAGTTGAGTTTACTCAAAACGGGGGTTTATAACTTTTCATAAATAATTGTATAGTAGAGTTTACTCAAAATGCGGGTTTACAACTTTTTGTATATTATTGTATTAGAGTTTACTCAAAACGTGGGTTTACAACTTTTTGTGTATAATTGTATAGTAGAGTTTACTCAAAACGGGGGTTTACAACTTTTTGTTTATAATTATAGTAGAGTTCACTCAAAATGGAGGTTTACAACTTTTTGTAAATAATTGTATAGTAGAATTTACTCAAAACGGGGGTTTACAACTTTTTGTATATAATTGTATAGTAGAGTTTACTCAAAATAGGGGTTTAAAACTTTTTGTATATTATTGTATTAGAGTTTACTCAAAACGGGGGTTAACAAATTTTTGTATATAATTATAGTAGAGTTCACTCAAAACGGATGTATAATCTAAATAATTGTATAGTAGAGTTTACTCAAAATAGGGATTTACAATAGGGGTTTACAACTTTTTGTATATAATTGTATAGTAGAGTTTACTCATAACGGGGTTTACAACTTATTGTATATAATTGTATAGTAGAGTTTACTTAAAATGGGGGTTTACAACTTTTTGTATATTATTGTATTAGAGTTAACTAAAAATGGGGGTATACAAGTTTTTGTACATAATTTTAGTAGAGTTTACTCAAAATGGGGGTTTACAACTTTTTGTTAATAATTGTATAGTAGAGTTTACTCAAAATGGGGGAATACTACTTTTTATATATTGTTGTATTAGAGTTTACTCAAAACGGGGGTTTACAACTTTTTGTATATAATTGTATAGTAGAGTTTACTCAAACGGGGGTTTACAACTTATGGTACAATAAAATGGGGTTTACAATGTTTTGTATATAATTGTATAGTAGAGTTTACTAAAAACGGGGGTTTACAACTTTTTGTATATTATTGTATTAGAGTTCACTCAAAAAGAGTTCACTCAAAATGGAGGTTTACAACTTTTTGTATATAATTATAGTAGTGTTTACTCAAAACGGGGGGTTTACAACTCTTTGTAGTAGAGTTCACTCAAAACGGAGGTTTTCAACTTTTTGTATATAATTGTATAGTAGAGTTTCCTAAAAATAAGGGGTTTACAACGTTTTCTAAATAATTGTATAGTAGAGTTTACTCGAAACGGGGTTTAAAATTTTTGTATACTATTGTATTACAGTTTACTGAAAACGGGGGTAAACAACTTTTCATATATAATTATAGTAGAGTTCACTCAAAACGGAGGTATACAACTTTTTGTATATAATTATTGTAGAGTTTACTCAAAACGGGGGTTTACAACTTTTTGTATATAATTGTATAGTTGAGTTTACAACTTTTTGTATAAAATTGTATAATAGAGTTTACTCAAAGCGGGGGTTTACAACTTTTTGTGTATTATTGTATTAGAGTTCTCTCAAAATAGGGGTTTACAACTTTTTGTATATAATTGTATAGTAGAGTTTCCTCAAAACGGGGGTTTACAACTTTTGGCAAATAATTGTATAGTAGAGTTTCCTCAAAACAGGGATTTACAAATTTTTGTACAATAAAATGAGGCTTTACTACTTTTTGTATATAATTGTATAGTAGAGTTTACTCAAAACAGGGGTTTACAACTTTTTGTATATAATTGTATAGTAGAGTTTACTCAAAATGGGGGTTTACAACTTTTTGTATATTATTGTATTTGAGTTCATCAAAACAGGTGTTTATAACTTTTTGTATATAATTGTATAGTAGAGTTTCCTCAAAATGGGGGTTTACAACTTTTTGTACATAATTGTATAGTAGAGTTTACTCAAAACGGGGGTTTACAACTTTTTGCATATTATTCTATTAGAGTTTACTCAAAATGGGGGTTAACAACTTTTTGTATATAATTATAGTAGAGTCCACTCAAAACGGAGGTTTACACCTTTTTGTATATAATTATAGTAGAGTTTACTCGAAACGGGGGTTTACAACTTTTTGTATATAATTGTATAGTAGAGTTTACTCAAAATGTGGGTTTACAACTTTTTGATAATTATTGTACTCAAAACGGGGGATAACAACTTTTTGTATATAATTATAGTAGAGTTCACTCAAAATGGTGGTTTACAACTTTTTGTATATAATTGTATAGTAGAGTTTACCCAAAACGGGGGTTTACAACTTTTTGTATATAATTGTATAGTAGAGTTTACTCAAAATAGGGGTTTACAACTTTTTGTATATTATTGTATTAGAGTTCACACAAAACGGGGGTTTACAACTTTTTGTATATAATTACAGTTGAGTTTACTCAAAACGGGGGTTTACTACTTTTTTTATATTATTGTATTAGAGTTTACTCTAAACAGGGGTTTACAACTTTTTATATATAATTATGGTAGAGTTCACTCAAAACGGAGGTTTACAACTTTTTGTATATAATTATAGTAATGTTTACTCAAAAGGGGGTTTACAACTTTTTGTAAATAATTGTATAGTAGAGTTTACTTAAAACGGGGGTTGACAACTTTTTGTATATAATTGTATAGTAGAGTTTACTCAAAACGGGGGTATACAACTTTTTGTATATAATTGTACAGTGGAGTTTACTCAAAACGGGGGTTTACAACTTTTTGTATATTATTGTATTAGAGAACACTCAAAATGGGGGTTTACAACTTTTTGTATATAATTGTATAGTAGAGTTCACTCAAAATAGAGGTTTACAACTTTTTGTATATAATTGTAAAGTAGAGTTTCCTCAAAATGGGGGTTTACAACTTTTTGTAAATAATTGTATAGTAGAGTTTACTCAAAACGGGGGTTTACAACTTTTTTTTATATTATTGTATTAGAGTTTACTCAAAACAGGGGTTAACAACTTTTTGTATATAATTATAGTAGAGTTCACTCAAAATGGAGGTTTACAATTTTTTGTATATAATTAGAGTAAAGTTTACTCAAAACGGGGGTTTACAACTTTTTATACAAAAAAATTGAGGTTTATAACTTTTTGTAAATAATTTTATAGTAGAGTTTACTCAAAACGGGGGTTTACAACTTTTTGTATATTATTGTACTCATAATGGGGGTTTACAACATTTTGTATATAATTAAAGTAGAGTTCACTCAAAACGGAGGTTTACAACTTTTTGTATATAATGGTATAGTAGAGTTTACTCAAAATGGGGGTTTACAACTTTTTGTATATAATTGTATTGTAGAGTTTACTCAAAATGGGGGTTTACAACTTTTGGTATATAAATGTATAATAGAGTTACTTCAAACGCGGGTTTACAACTTTTTGTTTTTTATTGTATTAGGGTTTACTAAAAATAAGGCTTTACAACTTTTTGTATATAATTATAGTAGAGTTTACTCAGAACGGGGGTTTACAACTTGTTGTAAATAATTGTAGAGTAGAGTTTACTCAAAACAGAGGTTTACAACTTATTGTATATTATTGTATTAGAGTTTACTCAAAATGGGGGTTTACAACTTTTTGTATATAATTGTATAGTAGAGTTTACTCAAAATGGGGGTTTACAACTTTTTCTATATAATAGTATAGTAGAGTTTACACAAAACGGGGGTTTACAACTTTTTGTACAATAAAATTGGGGTTTACAACTTTTTGTATATAATTGTATAGTAGAGTTTACTCAAAACGGGGGTTTACAACTTATTGTATATTATTGTATTAGAGTTCACAAAAAACGGGGGTTTACAACTTTTTGTATATAATTATAGTAGAGTTTACTCAAAACGGGGGTTTATAACTTTTCATAAATAATTGTATAGTAGAGTTTACTCAAAATGCGGGTTTACAACTTTTTGTATATTATTGTATTAGAGTTTACTCAAAACGTGGGTTTACAACTTTTTGTATATAATTGTATAGTAGAGTTTACTCAAAACGGGGGTTTACAACTTTTTGTATATAATTATAGTAAAAGGTCACTCAAAATGGAGGTTTACAACTTTTTGTAAATAATTATATTGTAGAGTTTACTTAAAACGGGGGTTTACAACTTTTTGTATATAATTGTATAATAGAGTTTACTCAAAATGGGGGTTTATAACTTTTTGTATATAATTGTACAGTAGAGTTTACTCAAAATGAGGGTTTACAACTTTTTTGTATATTATTGTATTAGAGTTCACTCAAAACGGGGGTTTACAACTTTTTGTATATAATTGTATAGTAGAGTTCACTCAAAATGTAGGTTTACAACTTTTTGTAGATAATTGTATAGTAGATTTTCCTCAAAACGGGGGTTTACAACTTTTTGTAAATAATTGTAGAGTAGAGTTTACTCAAAACGGGGGTTTACAACTTTTTTTATATTATTGTACTAGAGTTTACTCAAAACGGGGTTAACAACTTTTTGTATATAATTATAGTAGAGTAAACTCAAAATGGAGGTTTACACCTTTTTGTATATAATTATAGTAGAGTTTACTCAGAACGGGGATTTACAACTTTTTGTATATAATTGTACAGTAGAGTTTACTCGAAACGGGGGTTTACAACTTTTTGTCCAATAAATGGGGGTTAACAACTTTTTGTATATAATTATAGTAGAGTTCACTCAAAACGGAGTTTTACACCTTTTTGTATATAATTATAGTAGAGTTTACTCAAAACGGGGTTTACAACTTTTTGTATATAATTGTACAGTAGAGTTTACTCAAAACAGGGGTTTACATATTATTGTATATTATTGTACTCAAAACGGGGGTTTACAACTTTTTGTATATAATTAAAGTTGAGATCACTCAAAACGGAGGTTTACAACTTTTTGTATATAATGGTATAATAGAGTTTACTCAAAACGAGGGTTTACAACTTTTCGTATATAATTGTATAGTAGAGTTTACTCAAAACAGGGGTTTACCACTTTTTGTATATAAATGTATAGTCGAGTTTACTCAAATCGGGGGTTTACAACTTTTTGTTTATTATTGTATTAGAGTTTACTAAAAACGGGGATTTACAACTTTTTGTATAATATTGTATTAGAGTTTACTCAAAACGGGGGTTTACACCTTTTTGTACATAATTGTTACTCAAAACGAGGGTTAACAACTTTTTCTATATAATAGTATAGTAGAGTTTACTCAAAACGGGGGTTTACAACTTTTTGTACAATAAAACAGGGGTTTACAACTTTTTGTATATAATTGTATAGTAGAGTTTACTCAAAACGGGGGTTTACAACTTTTTGTATATTATTGTATTAGAGTTCACTCAAAACGGGAGTTTACAACTTTTTGTACATAATTATAGTAGAGTTTACTCAAAACGGGGTTTATAACTTTTCGTAAATAATTGTATTGTAGAGTTTACTAAAAATGCGGGTTTACTACTTTTTGTATATTATTGTATTAGAGTTTACTCAAAACGTGGGTTTACAACATTTTGTATATAATTGTATTGTAGAGTTTACTCAAAATGGGGGTTTACAACTTTTTGTATATAATTATAGTAGAGTTCACTCAAAACGGAGGTTTACAACTTTTTGTAAATAATTGTATAGTAGAGTTTACTCAAGACGGGGGTTTACAACTTTTTGTATATAATTGTATAGTAGAGTTTACTCAAAACGGGGATTTACAACTTTTTGTATATAATGGTATAGTAGAGTTTACTCAAAACGGGGGTTTACAACTTTTTGTACAATAAAACGGGGTTTACAACTTTTTGTATATAATTGTGTAGTAGAGTTTACTCAAAACGGGGGTGTACAACTTTTTGTATATTATTGTAATAGAGTTCACTCAAAACAGGGGTTTACAACTTTTTGTATATAATCAAAACGGGGGTTTATAACTTTTTGTAAATAATTGTATAGTAGAGTTTACTCAAAATGGGGGTTTACAACTTTTTGTATATTATTGTATTAGAGTTTACTCAAAACGGGGGTTTACAACTTTTTGTATATAATTGTATAGTAGAGTTTGCTCAAAATAGGGGTTTACAACTTTTTGTATATAATTTTAGTAGAGTTTACTCAAAACGGGGGTTTAAAACTTTTGTAATTAATTGTTAGTAGAGTTTACTCAAAACGGGGTTTGCAACTTTTTGTATATTATTGTATTAGAGTTTACTCAAAACGGGGGTTTACAACTTTTCTTATATAATTGTAAAGTAGAGTTTACTCAAAACGGGGGTTTACAACTTTTTGTATATAATTGTATAGTAGAATTTACTCAAAACGGGGGTTTACAACTTTTTGTTTATAATTATAGTAGAGTTTACTCAAAACGGGGGTTTACAACTTTTTGTATATAATTATAGTATATTTTACTCAAAACGGTGGTGTACAAATTTTTGGAAAGAATTGTATAGTAGAGTTTACTCAAAACGGGGGTTTACAAATTTTTGTATATAATTGTATTATAGAGTTTACTCAAAAAGGTGGTTTACAACTTTTTGTATATTATTGTATTAGAGTTTACTCAAAACGTGGGTTAACAACTTTTTGTATATAATTATAGTAGAGTTCACTAAAAACGGAGGTTCACAACTTTTTGCATATAATTATTGTAGAGATTACTCAAAACAGTGGTTTACAACTTTTTGTTAATAATTGTCTAGTAGAGTTTACTGAAAACTGGGGTATAGAACTTTTTGTAAATTATTGTATTAGAGTTTACTCAAAATGGGGTTTACAACTTTTTGTATGTAAATGTATAGTAAAGTTTACTCAAAACAGGGTTTTACAACTTTTTTTACAATAAAACGGGGTTTACATCTTTATGTATATAATTGTATAGTAGAGTTTACTCAAAACGGGGTTTACAACCTTTTGTATATTATTGTATTATAGTTCACTCAAAACAGTGGTTTATAACTTTTTGTATATAATTATAGAAGAGTTAACTCAAAACAGAGGTATACAACTTTTTGTATTTAATTATTGTAGAGTTTACTCAAAACGGGGGTTTACATCTTATTATAAATAATTGTATAGTAGAGTTTACTCAAAACGGGGGTTTACAACTTTTTGTATATAATGGTATAGTAAAATTTACTCAAAATAGGGGTTTACAACTTTTTGTATATTATTGTATTAGAGTTTATTCAAAACAAGGGTTTACAACTTTTTGTATATAATTGTATAGTAGAGTTTACTCAAAACGGGGGTTTACAACTTTTTGTTTATTATTTTATTTGAGTTTACTCAAAATGGGGGTTTGCAACTTTTTGTATATAATTATAGTAGAGTTCACTCAAAACGGAGGTTTACAACTTTTTGTATATAATTGTATAGTAGAGTTTCCTCAAAACAGAGGTTTACAACTTTTTGTAAATAATTGTATAGTAGAGTTTACTCAAAACGGGAGTTTACAACTATTTGTATATTATTGTATTAGAGTTTACTCAAAATGGGGGTTAACACCTTTTTGTATATAATTATAGTAGAGTTCACTCAAAACAAAGGTTTACACCTTTTTGTATATAATTATAGTAGAGTTTACTCAAAACGGGGGTTTACAACTTTTTTATATAATTGTATAGTAGAGTTTACTCAAAACGGGGGTTTACAACTTTTTGTATAATAAAATGGGGGTTTACAACTTTTTGTATATAATTGTATAGTAATGTTTATTGAAAACGAGGGTTCACAACTTTTTGTATATTATTGTACTCAAAACGGAGGCTTAAACTCATTGTATATAATTATAGTAGAGTTCACTCAAAAGGTTTAGGTTGTATATAATTGTATTTGTATATAATTGTATAGTAGGGGTTTACTCAAAACTTTTTACATATAATTGTATAGTAGAGTTTACTCAAAAAGCGGGGTTTACAACTTATTATATTGTATATTATTGTATTAGAGTTTACACAAAACGGGGTTTACAACTTTTGTATATAATTATATTAGTGTTTTACTCAAAAGCAGTGGTTTACAACTTTTTGTATATAATTGTAGTAGAGTTTACTCAAAACGGGGTTTACAACTTTTGTATATAATTATATAGTAGATTTTACTCAAAACGGGGGTTTACAACTTTTTGTATATAATTATATTAAAGTTTACTTAAAACGGGGTTTACAACTTTTGTTAAATAATTGTATAGTAGAGTTTACTCAAAAGCGGGGTTTACAACTTTTTATATATAATTGTATAGTAGAGTTTACTCAAAACGGGGTTTACAACTTTTGTATATAATTGTATAGTAGAGTTTACTCAAAACGGGGTTTACAACTTTTTGTATATAATTGTATAGTAGAAGTTTACTCAAAACGGGGTTTACAACTTTTTGTATATAATTGTATAGTAGAGTTTACTCAAAACGGGGGTTTACAACTTTTTGTATATAATTGTATTAGAGAGTTTACTCAAAACGGGGTTTACAACTTTTTGTATATTATTGTATTAGAGTTTACTCAAAACGGGGTTTACAACTTTTGTATATAATTATAGTAGAGTT